>VZTE01006050.1:1046726-1103660 GCA_013397775.1 Eulacestoma nigropectus | reverse complement strand
CCCCCCCTTTTTTTCTTTTGGCTTTTAAATGTTAATGTCACCAAAAGTGAGAAAGCGGAGGGAAAAGATGATTATTAGGAATGGGTGTGGTCCATGGAGTTTAGGTTTAAACTGCCAGGCGGTGCTAAACCCATCCAAAAAAATTGAAGGGTTTGGATGTGTCAGTTGGGTTCACGTGGCTCCTGGTTGAGGCTGAATCATGAAGAATCTCAGAAATATGCACAGAGAAATGTTTAGGGTGGGTCTCAAAGCAAAAGCGAAATGCAGCTTGTTGCTAAGTGGGCAGGAAATCTTGCCTCATGGGGAAGGACCAGGGAAACGAGGAGTTCAAATCCCTGTTTTCATGGCCCTGGCTGGCCAGTTTCTCACTCTGCCTTTTTTTTTTTTTTTTTTTGTTTCATACATATTCTGAACTGTCTGAGCTTCAGTTTGAAGCCGTGTTCTTGAACTTAATGCTTTAATGTATTTTAGATGCTTTGAGAATGCTGAATTAAAGGGTTCACATGCATACAAAAGCATCGCTGTTGTTTACATATTGTTTAGGTGGTGTTTTCTTAAAAACCAGGGCACCCTCTGTCCCGTGTTTTCTCACTACATACGGGTCAGAAAAGCACAAAAGTACTGTATGTCTGAAACATTTCCAGCAGCTTCCCTGGACCTGCTTCCAAAGCTCATTGAAATCTTGTTAACAGAGCACTCTACCTCCCTCTGATACCTCACACTGCAAAACAGCTTTGAAGGCCTAGACTGAATAATGAAGGAAACAAGGGCATCTGGGGTCCATTATTTACCCCATTTCATAAGGCGCTTCTACAAAGTCTGCTGCCTGCCTTTTCAGATACACGACAGAAATAAATACAAAGCCTGGAAAGAGCGAGCAAGTCAGAGTTGTCTGCTGCCCTCTCCAGTGCCCCCCTCCCCTTTTCTTCCTGTTTCACAGGACACATTTGTTTCATCTCAGCTACATGGAGTTCTCTTTCTGCCCAAGACACTTGTTCTTCCCCCTTCGCATATTGTTTATTCCTCCTTTTTTTTTTTTTTGCTTGGGAAGACATCTCAAACACCTCTGGGTTTCGAAGAAGACCAGCGTGGAGCTGCTCAGAGATTTTTATTTTCACTTTTTCTATTTTCTTCTCAAACTGACAAAGAGTTGAAGGCTTGAATTGCGACTGTGGCTGCATTAGGAAAACACATGTGAAATGTCAGTAAAGTGATTCCCATCTCAGTGTGTTAATTCACAGGAGGGCCTTTTAAAGTAATGGGGGGAATCTGAAATGTTAATGCATCCCAAAGGCCGGAGCTGCTGCAGAGGGAACAAGTTGTGGAAATTTTTGTCAATTCTGGAGTGTCTGAGAATTTTTAAGAGGGTTGGCCCAAAGTGCCTCTACATTTCTTGTGAAAATAAATGCTCTGCAAAGCTGGCTTTCCAGTGGAAACCTTTTGGAATGCTCAGTCAACACTAAAGCACTTTCTCCAGGCACTTAGCACCCCTAGTACAGGTGAAGTATCTGGGTGGCTACACCATCACAGAGCAACTGTAAGTTGCAAACAATTAATTTCGCACATTTTTTTTCCTATTATTTATTCTCTGACTAGATGATCATTTATCCCAATTAGTTAGTGGCCAGTTTGTAGTTGCCTGTTTGAATATTTGCACCTGTGGCTTCTGTCCACAAACTTTCAAGCGTTTATTGAGAGGGTGGCAATTATTTATGAGCAAAGCCCTGCCCTTGCTAAAATCTTTTGCAAGAGCTATCCCTAAAGCCCCACAGATTTAAAAAAAAAAAATTTAATCTACCCATATAGGGCATTGCTTTTTTATGTTGCTTCCACTTTGATTTAGTTGAGTTGACAGTTCCAAATTGAGTTAATTTCTTATTTAAATGAGTGTCTGCAATCCATCTGCAATGGACTTTCCTCTTGCACGGTTCAAAAAAGCAATAATGTCATTAATGTGTCAAAAGAGGGCCAGAACAGGATGAAAAAAGTAGGAGACTTTTGGATAAGTAGTTATTTGGGAAGCTCCTAAAAATAATTCTAATAATAATTTTTTCATCCTAAATGAGGGACCAGGTCTAAAGGAAAAGGCTAGGCAGTGCATATCCTGAATTTTAGGGTTGCTGCAGCCCCTGCTGTTTATTTGCAGCCATCCAAGCCATTTTCAAAATGAAGTAAGGTTTCAATCTCCCTGCCTATTGTTCAAGAAGTAAGTGATCTTGTGTTCTTAGGTTGGGATCAACTTTACTGGACTTCATGTGCCTGAAACATCACCCAGAATCAACCTCTGAGGTGCAGAGTCTGTTGCTGATCTCTTTTAAGTGCACAAAGCTGCTTGCTGGTTATATTTATAAAACTAATGGGTGGCTTTTTTCCTCTCAGAGAAAACGATAAATCTCAGCGTTCACCAGCATGTGTTTCACGGGCAGTTACCAACCTGTGATCGTGTGCGTATCATCTAAATAAGAGGCAGAAAAATCTCCCAGAAGCGGCATGAGCACCATTTAGCTTTCTACCATAATAATCTTAGGTTTAGCCAACAAAGTATCTCACAGGATATTTACCTGACAGCCCACACCACCAGCCTCTGCCGAATCATTGTTTCATGTGCTATTCCCTTTTCTTGCTTCTTTTTTAGTTTTCTTTTTTTTGTTTGTTTGAGAGAGAATGTTTCGCCACTACAGCAACTTCCAGACAAAATAATGATCAGTCAAAGATAACGAGCAAAAAAGAAAGGCAACCTGAAAATTTTTGTTTAATTCAACCGTGACATCTCTTGGTTGGCCCTGAATTGCTGCATAAAAATTTGCCTTGTTTTCAGCAACCACCAGTCATGGGTTCTTTATAACAAGAAGCCCCAAAGAGACCCCCCCAAAAAGTAATGTTTTCTGCCACACTGCACGCTGTTCTGATGCTTAGTTTTCTTGCACAGATGAGGAATGGAATGTTTACTGAATACCTGATTTAATTGAAAGCTTTTGGTTGTACCTTTGCTACTATTTTGGAGGTGTTGCGTGAAGGCCCTTCAGGCCAGCAGGTGTGAGGTGGATTTGGGACACTGTTAGTCCATTTCTTCCCACAGAATTTAGAAGGATGCCATAGACTGCAGAGCCAAAAAATGAGCACTTACAAGTCAGTGAGGCTGACTTGTGCAGGGCCTGTAATATCCCATGTTCTGACTGCAGCCTCCTGTTGTATTTGCAGGCAAATTTGTCTCATTTTCCCCATACTTCTCGTTGAGTAAGGAAGGTGAGACACGGAATCGCTCGCATGACAACCGGGGAGCGATGGCAGGAAAAGCTTGTGGAGATGCCAGGCATCCTCAGCTCGATCAGAACCCCACAGACAGTCAAATCAAGAAGGTGGTTGCAGTTTAGCTGTGATTATGTGCTTCTTACTCATCTGACTCCTCTCCACACCTCCTCGGGTGCAGCAGTTGTTTGTCGGGCTGAGACTGCGGGGAGGTGGTGAGCACAGTTGCTGTTGTGCGCCTTGCAGACGTCACTGCCTGCTAGCTGCAGTTGCTAGACTTTGAAACCAGTGGGATAACCAGCTCTCAGGGGAGCTGAGGGTGCGTGGCATCCTGCTGTCTCGCTGACCTGCAGCTGCCAGGTGTGGGTGTGCTGCAGTCCGTATTAGCCTGGATTTCCCTGCAGCTCACAGCCCTGCACTTCCTTGTGTGGTTCCTCTTGCATTATTCCCTACGCTTTTTCTGCATTTAACCTTTCTCATCGGATTTCAGTATGATATTTGCTTCTTTCCTCGTGTTTGCTGTTTTCCTTCAGGTCTGCTGTTCTTTTGTTTCTTTCTTTCTGCTCTATTAATTTAAAATACACTTGGTAGTTTTTTGCAGTTCGAGCCTGCTTTTCAGAAAAAAAGATTGTTGGGCTACTGAGAGTTATACAGGTCTCAGTTATGTCAATAATTGATTCTGAGTAACCATAGGGTGTAAAATGAATAAAAAACAGGTACAGCCCTGAAGTTTGAAGGCAGCTGTCTGTCTTGCTTTGAGGAGCTCAGGTAGGAACAGCAATATTATCAATTGCTATGATCAGAAAACAGTGTTAAGAACTCATTTTGTCCAAATACCTGCGTTGGGAATTAACCTTCCCTGTGGTGTAGCTAAATTGTTCCATCTATTAGTCTTAATTTTCTTCCCTGTTAAATGGAGGTAATGCTAATTGTTTAGGTATCTCATGGCGTGTTGTGAGGACTAATTAGTGCTTGGAAATGAAAAGATGTTGCTTAAATACCCTGAGGACCAAGGGAGGAAACAGTGAAATTGGCTGGATTCATCCCCAAAGTGATGGCTGCATCGCATTTTACCTTCACGGGTTTCTGTGGCCTTTCATCCTGGGAGACACGTGGCTTGCCAGCTTGCTGACAAAGCTTGGTGCACCCCCAGTACAGGTGGATGGATGAAGGGTGGGGAGAACTCGGAGACAATTCTGTGGCGTGGGCAGAGGAAGAAAGGAAGAGCTGTCATCTGTCAGATTAGGAACGCACAGAGTGGTTTGAACAGCTGCACACTCTCCTCCCCTCACAGCACACCTGATTGGGTCCTGCCCTGGCGAGACGTGTTTAAAAACCCCACAATTTTACTGGAGCTCTTTTTAAACTTTCTCTTGTCCTTCTCCTCCATGATGTGCCTGCCCCTTTCCTTTTATCTCAGCCTCCTGCATCTTTCCTAACCACACGCACATTGCCCAGATTACCCTTTCCCTACCCTCTTGCCCACGTTCCTGTTCTTCATCCTCCTTGTAGTATTTTCCCCTTTTAAGGTACTGGTTTATCTTGTGGCTCGAATCACCCTACATGTCCTCATGCCTCCGTCTCCTGTTTTCCTTGCGGAGTTACGTAGTGGGATGCATTCATCACACACCCCTAATCTGCTGTTTGTCCAGTGGTTCAGGCTTGCCAAGACAGCACCTGATTATTGCAGACTTCAAGGTATTGGATGCAGGATTAGCTACATGGCTGAATGATGAATGAACCAGGCTCAGCACCGCATCTTGTTAAGACTGAGTTTATCAAATCCATAAGGGGGTCGCTCAAATTCACTATTGTGGGTCATTTTTCCTTCCTTAAAAATCCCCCCACCCTCTCTGCTTGTTGCAAAAATATTTGTTACTTGGTCATATCCTGCCTGGTGTCCTGTATCTTCTTTGTCTGCTTTAATGGCCGATTTTATCATCATGTCTGTCTCTCTCTTGAATTATTGTGATTTTTTGCTCATCTTTACCACGGAAAGACCTACAATATCTTGCTTTAGTTCTGGTAGTTGCTAGTCCTTTTGCAAATCATCTCAGGCCTATTTCTTTGCTTTTCCTTTTGCTGTGGTCTCCCTCTCCTCTCTTCACCTCCTAATACTTGTCATGGCTCAGAGCTGCCTTGTCCCTTCTCTGTAAAATTTCTCATTTTCTCAGTATTGCTTTGGAATCAATACCTTTTCAATTTTTTTTCCCCCTCCTATTTCATTATTCACCAGTAACCTCCATAAGCTTCTTTCTCGGAATTCCTGTGGCATGACCTGCCTTTTATTCTGCAATAAACTCTTGCTCATGTAAGTGGTTCTAGTAAATGTCATCCCCACGGGCTGCAAAATCCTGATGCAAAGAACTGATTTTGCAACGTGTGTGTGCACATATAAAGTGACTGTGTACATTGTTTGCAGGCCCTGGCCTGTATAATGCTGTTAAATTCATGGGCCTAAGCATGGCCTAGCCCCTGCCCATCAGCCACGATTCCTGTGAGGATTTAGTAAGGGTTTGAACTCATCACATGTGAAAGTGCCCTTTAGTTCCAAGGTCTTCATCCTGGCTGGTCTGTGCTTGAGGTAACATCTATGTGTGTGAAAGGAACCATAAACTCAACTGTGTTGCCATCATAAACCTTTTATCTCCCTCGGTGTGTTTATACAAAGAGAGTGTGCACAATAAAGAGGGGAGGGAGGACAATTATGGACCAGAAACAGCGACAGCACGGACACTCTGGGGTCAGAGTCCCTGGAAATCCACGTGGGGGTTGCGTAGATGCTCAGCAGCACGAGGGAGGCTGTGCAAAGTAACCAAATATCATCATGTGAAACAATGCCTGTGTGTGCGAGCCGTGCAGGGTCACAAATAATTGTATTGCAGCAAACAGCCCTTACCTGCAGTGAATCCGTAGGAATCTCGTGGCCATTAGGAGTTTGGGCAGGTATGAGCAGTGAGCAGGTGTTTTCCTATAGGCACATCTCACATGCAAGCATGTGTTACTGGATGGACCACAGACCTGACATTTTTCTTAGTGAACTTGGGAGAAGAATGAGGTGGAAAAGGGAGGGGGAGCAGAAACCAATCAAAGAAAGCAATACTTTTTATCAATCATATTTGATGCTATTCTTTCTCTCTCTTTCATCACTTTGATCTCTCAAATAAAACTGATACTTTGGCCAGTTTCCAAACTCTTAGCTGTGCAGTCTGAGAGGGCTCTGGGTTAGCTGCTGAGGGTATGTGTTTGCAATTATGCATTTGAAAGTATTTTCCCCTCCGCTGAGATAACATTCTTTTTGTGTTACCACACACTTCTGCTGTCTCGTTTTTCTTCTCCCATGGCACTGCAGGCTGAAAGGCCTCACTGCGTTCCCCCTCCTCCCCCGATCTTTGCAACTGATATCTGAATAAAATACTTTACTCTGCTGGTATTTAACCTGCTGAGCCTTTCACTTTCTAGCTGTGAAACACACAAAAAGGGTATCGGGCAGAAACATCCCAGCAGTTTCATTTCTTAATATGCCTCCAAGGTAAGGCAAGAATGAACAGGGTGGGAAAATTTATACTGATGTTAGGGATCTCCAGTGTTTTATTTATAGGTTAATATTCACTGAGAACAGCTTTACATTCAGTTTTCCAATTTCCAATATTTTTTCCATACCAGAGAACAAATTCGAAAATTCTCCTTTATTGTTCATCTGGCCGTAGTTCAGTGTGTAAATTTTGTATGAGTAATGATCTGTCTTTTATAGGATAGGTAGATGGTAATTTTTTTAGCTGATGAATTTTGGCTTCACAGCAATGAGTATATGGAATTACATCAATTACTAGCAGGAGAAGATAGGCTTTGCATTCCCTGACAAATAGCCAAGTTCCTTGAGCAGAATTACAAAAATCTGTGTGACCCTACGAGCCCTTCACGCTGCAACCTGTTCCACCACACGTGAATTGTCTGACCTTGGACTTGCTCATTGTGGTCCAAGAAGGAAATACTATTTCTTCAAAAAGCACACTGCACTCAATATCAACAAGAAACCTTCTCCAAGTGTAATTTAAATCTTCTCTCTGGAGTACAGCACTCAATAGGCTTTAAGTGATTGGGGTCAATAAGAATAGGAACAGCACTATCTTGGGTCTGATGCAGCATATCTCTTGTTAAGTCCGTGTGAAAATTAAACATGTGGGGTCCAATCCTGTGGTAATCCTTCCCTCCCACTGGCTTAGAAAGTTGGTTGTGTGTGCTCTCTTCCTCTCATGCACATGTGTGTGCTTGCAGCCACAGGCACCCACACACAGGGCTTTAGGAGAGTAGCTGCTGCAGTGAGAGCCGTGCCCTGTCTGTTTCTGTCTCCCAAGGAGGAATCCCGTAGGATGGTGCTCAGAGAGCACAGTCGTTCCAGGTGTTTTACACTGAGCATTCTCTGGCCAGGCTAAAGCTGAAACCTTTTGAACACCTCTCTAGTTTTTAATATCAATCGAGGAAGGTTTTTGCAGGCCTGCAGATACCTGGAACAGGATATAGACTTCTCCATTCTTTCATTTTCTATAGAACTGTCTGGGGAGATTAAAGTACTGGGTGAAATAAAACTACTAGTCCAAACGAATTTCCCACCTAAATATCTCTGATGATAATGGCAATGCATATCCTAAGTGAGGGCAGCATTCTATAAAACTAAGACCTAATGCCAAAACCTTATGCTAGTGATCCCCAAATTTCTTTCACACTCACTATCAACTCCATGTTTTTCAAAGATCCACTTATACTCTTACATCAAACTTTACATAGAAATCTTAAAAAGGAAAAGGAAGTTTTATTGGCTCAGTGCAGGTCTGCAGACCAGCTTGGTGTAAGGATTGTGCATGTGATTGTCTTCATGAGTAGGACCCAAACCCAGTAATGTAGGGTGGAGAAATCCAAGACTGAAATTTTAAACAAATGGCAAAATTAACTCTGAAATATTTGTAGGACATGAAAATGTCCACTAAGTGTAAGTGTTTTCCTGGTCATCTTTCATCTGCTACCTTCACACAAGTCATGACAGGCTTCATAACTACCGACACCTTATAGTTCTTACCCAGCTGAGTAAGGTGAACTTCTCTCTACTCAAAAACGCTGTTCAGAGAACTAAGGATGGGCTGACTGGGTCCTTGGTGCCTGATGTTTGGGAGGTGGACCATGTGTTCAGCAGCCACTGACATTCACAGGAGTGTATCCTCCTTCTAGTGAAGTCCAGCGTTGGTTTAATTGCCTTAAGGAAAGCGCAAGAGGCTGAAAAGGAATCAACAGTGCTGAGTAGGGAAGGGTTTTGTGGACCAGCTCTTGGTTTCTGTGTCACTCAGTCTTGGGTGAAAGCAAAATACTGGAGGAATAAATGGCTCTACAAGTACCAGCCATTTTGAGCTGGTATTTCACAGGGCTGGCTGGTCGCCTCTGCTGAAAGGCCTGGACTTGCATTGCTGTAAATTGGCGTAGTTGCTGACTTAAGGGAATGAAGGGTCCTTCCACTTCCAGGAACCTGCAGCCCATTTCCTCTTGGTCTCAGCACTGCTGCAGTAGCATTTACAGCACGGCACACGATGAAGGACACGATGCTGGGTATCACTGGGCCTCCCCTCCCCCTGTTCCTGACTAATGTCTTTTCAGTGTGGGAGCAGAATCCTGATACGCGTGACACAAGCAGAGTACGTGGGAATTAGTTCCATTAAAGCCATGCCATATGGCTCGCAGGGTGCTCTGTGATACCACTGTGCTGCTTGACAGTCTTTCCCTATGGATGGGATCAGCGCATATTCCCTGATTTGCACTCTTTTTTTAGCGTATCAAACAGGGACAGACTTTTAATTAAAAATGACATCATCACGCTGCTGCTAGCTCGTTGCAGGCAGTCCACATATTAATGCTGCTTGTTTCAGTTTTCAATGATCCTATTATGAATTGTAACCTCATTACACAAACCTTGCTATACAGTGGAATTTCAAATGGGGTTTTGTGGTTTTTAGAACTTAAACAGCTAGAATAAGCACAAAGGCAGTTGCGGTCAGGCAGCTTCCTCTCTTACCGCAGCAGTTGTGGAGATGCCATTCCAGTGACCACTGTTTCTACAATGAGTCAGTTTCATTTTTAACAATTTGACTCAGTTCTCTTCAAAGGGGGCAGCATGTTATTTCTGCATGATTTTTGTGTGCATGACTCGCTACGGAGGGGTCAGTGCCAACTTGAACCCCTTGGGATCCAGCCTCTTGGAGCAGCCTGGATTCTCCTGGTGGTGGGAGGTGTGCTCCTTAAATGCTGCAGAGCTGGGGCTGCCGGCCATACATCTGTTCTGCCAAACATGCCCTGTGTTTTCAGCCATCTGAAAACACCATGTTAAGCACAGCTCCTTCCACCAGTGAGCCAACGCTCGAGGTAATCAACACTGCAGCCTTTGCAAAAGCTCCTGCAAGGAAACTGAGGTTAAACTGTTGCCTTTCTGAAATGAAAACACAAAATGAAAGTGCATAGGTGCTTCAAAAAGCAGGGGAGGAAAAGTATAAATAGGTTAGCCAGTGGCAAGAAGGAGTCCAGTTTTTTCTATGCACAGTGAATGATGAATCTCCAAACCCCTGCAAATGACTGTCTAGAATGTCTGCAAATGACCTTCTAGAATCAATGATCAAGTAAACAGGAATTTATGGAAGTTCAAGCTTTACACAGCATTCAGCTGCAAGCTCTTAAAGATCATTCATGTAAATTTTACAAACAAGGAATGCAGCAGTTTTCAATCTTAATGAAATATAAGAATGTCTTTTTCATTCAGTATGACTCACAGTTTCGTTTTGAAGTTTTTGAGCTTCTCTTAAGGTTATGGAGTGGTCAAGCGAAGCGGAACAGGGTTTTTGAAATCAGGAAGCCTGGGCGCTGTTTCATTCAGAAAAAAAAAAGGGGAGAGCAAGAGAGGGAGGGAGGAAAGAAAGCCCTATTCCTGTGTTTGATTGAAAAATAAAACTGCTGCTCTCAGTGAACCTTTGAAGTCCCCCAGCCCAGTAATTGTTTCACGACATTTGCAGCTTGAGGCAGCAAGAATGTTTGTGGTTGTTTTAAAGGCATCTGAGTGTGGATTCCATATGGTTTATTTTTATTTTGTTTTCTTTCTCTTTCTTTTTTTTTTTTCTCTTCCCCACTCGGAGCCTCAAGTTCTTGCGCGTTGCCCTATACCAGGTCCCAGCCTACTCTATTTCTGCATGAACTGTCTGTGAAAGAGCTGAGTGAAGGCATTGTGGCCCTAAGATTCAAGCGTGCTTAATTCAGAGAAAATCTGTGAATGCCTGTTGAGGCAATAGTTGATTTTAGCCGTGCTTTATCGATCCTATATTTGGAGTGTGGCTTACTAAACACTGTACAGTTTGCTTTCCTGAACAAAAGACCTCTTCATATGGCCTATACTTAGGGCATGATACTCCAAACGCTCACTATAGAGCATAGTGCTGGCTGTCATGCTTTCAATAGGTAGTTTGCAGTAGGCCTGATAGTGAGCCATTGGAGGCAAATAAAGGGCCTGATTCACCACTGTGTTCCTCTGGTCTCAGAGCAGTGAAACTGTTTTGTTCAGCGGGACAGGCTGAATCAGATCCAAGCATTCTGGAAATATGTACTATAGAACCGAGGAAATCCAAAGTCAATTTAAGGCATATAAACTTGGAAGTGTCGAGTGTATTTGCAACCCTCCCTCACCTCACCCCCCACAAAACACTGTCCATTATATACAATATAATAGGTAACAACACTGATTGTGTGAATCATTGCAGTACAGTCCTGAGCTTATTTATAAATGTCCACTAGCAAGTCGCCTGTCTTTGTTATGCAAGACGAAGTGCTGGAGTAAGTTATAACCAGCCAAGAGCAGAGTTTGCAGCCTGGGTTGCAGTTGTCTCTGATAACAGGGGAACTTGCTCATTTACAGTCAGGGAAGTTCTGCTGAAGACCAGCAGTAACCTTTTGGTCTAGTGTGGAACCAGTTGTAGTGACAGAGGAATTGAACCTACTCAGTTCTGAAGAGGGAGTCAGACTAGAGGGCACTACAGACTTCATCCAGAGTGGTCCTTCACTTGCTTGGAGAGACTAAAAGACTTCCACCTCTCAGAGTGTGATATGGTTGTTCGTGCAGTTACAGTGCTCTCACGGGTGACACCAGTCCCCAGGGCCTGAGCACCTTAAATGCCTTTAAAAGGGTTTCATGGGAGAGTCCTGCACATGGAGGCTTCATCCATGTTAGTGAGTAGTGCAACATTATGGGAATAGATCTACAGAACCAACCACCTGGTGCCAAGGTCCAAGCTGTCCACTTTGCAGGCTTTGGGCTTGGGACTGGCCACAGGTGGGAATCTCATTTGAGGGCTCAATGACCATTGTTGGTTGGAGAGCACCAGTGCCCTTCCAGTTTTGTTTTGGCTGAAAGGAACTGGGCTCCTGCTCGTAGTCTGATGTGTGATGGGAATCCAAATGTAAGTGGAGATATTTGAAGGAGGAGGTCCCCTCACAAGCAGGCTTCCAACATGAACACTAATGCTCTTGAAAATGCTGATGCATGTGATTTTTGCCAGCAACCTTTAACTGTGTGTTTTCTTTAATGGAGCAACCTGAGTGAATAAAGGATATGCATTTTCTAAGGAGGAAAATGCATCACAAAGCTTATACTTACCAAGAAACAGCACAGCACTGATCAGTATTTCTGTTCTCTTGTGGTCCCACAATGTTGGAATGGCCCCTGGCATGGTTTGGGCCAACTCGTGCTCTACACGATTCCTGAGCAAGCCAGAGAGTTCCGAAGAGCTAACCAAAGAGACACGAGCATGAAAGTTTCTCGAACAAAAATGTTGTAAAAGCAAATTAATGTCTGATATGATTCATGTCATTTATTTGTGGCTACCTCTTGGAGAGAACTCTGCTGTTGTTCTGTGCTTTCACAATACATTCACTGCATATTACCTTCATTCTTGCCATGTTGTTCTGTTTAGTGAGGCCTAGTGGAAATTTAGTGAGGCCTAGTGGAAATTTAGTGAGGTTTAGTGGAAAATTTAATTACAAAATAGTGGAGGAGCCTCTTAGACAGAATCAGGTGGTCCTCAGAATCAGTAGCAATGGCCGGCCTCCAATGACAAGCCTCTGCTGTGGTAAATGGTGCTTGCATGACTTTGGTCAGTGAGCTGATTTGGAAGCACAACTGTGGCACCTGTGGGCCTGAACTGAAAAGAAAGGAAACTTTGAAGGGACAGCTTAAAAAAAAACCTGAAGAAAAAGGTACAGAATATCAGTCTTGTCCACAATATTAGCAGGAAGGACATCTGCGCCGAAGAACTTGGTCTTTGAGAAATGGAAGTCAAAATTACTTGTCTGCCATTTTTTATGTGCCAACCCCACAATTCATTGACCTCTTCCAACGCTGCCTTCTGAAACTAAGACCAAATCTGGGCTAAACTCTTGAATTTCTGTGAGCTCAGGGCACAGCTTACACTGATGAGAAGTGTACTAATGGGGCAAGACCAAGCTACAGTCACTAAAGCCCATGGAGCACAACAGCAGCTGGAAATCCTTCCTGAGAAGTAAAAATATTTGGAGGGGCAGCCTGGGCTAAGCTTCAGACCCCACTGCTGAACAATGGGTGAGGCAGCTCATTCAGACCTCATCCTTTCCCCAGTTGTCCTTGCAAGGCTGAAGTTGGACAGACACACAGGGTGAGAAATAGATTAACTTAACAGCCAATTAGGGTCCAAGGCATAATTAACGGGACTAAATCATCATCACAGGGCAAGCACTAAACTTGTAACTCAAATTGCAGAAAGTTTTCCCAATGGAAATAGAATATTTGTAATATTATTATTTGCTGAATGGGGAATGTTCTAGGAAAGAAAGAGCCATGTTTCAATGGTTCTCATTTTCCTAATGCCAATCATACACATACTAAAAATAATAAAAATTACAAATTATACTCAAAATTACAAATTGCAGTAGTATTTGCAAGATGAGTGTCCATAAGGGCTGAAGGGAAAAGTCTGGTGCAACCGCAAGCAGCCATTGTCCCATCGTGATGCTGCTGAAGAGGTACCAGTTCAGCGGGTGGATGAAGTCTTGAAAACTAGGTTAGTTTGCTGAAAGCTTTGCTAATTACAGGGCAACAGTCTCATAATTGTATGTCTGACCTTATGCCCAAAGGAAAAACACACATTTTGTTGAATGATATGGTTTGGAAGGGGCCTTAAAGATCTAAAGTTCCACTCTATCCCCATTGCTGTGGGTAGAGACATCTTCCGCTAGACCAAGTTGCTCAAAGCTCATCCAACTTGGCCTTGGACACTTCCATGAACAGCTGGGGCATCCACAACTTCTCCTGGACAACCTGTTCCCATGTCTCATCACCGTCACTGTTGGGAAATTCTTCTTAGTATGCAATCTAAACCCACCCTCTCTCAGTTTGAAGCCATTCCTCCTTGTCCTGCCTCTCCATGCCCTTGTGAAAAGTCCCTCTCCAATTCTCTTGTAGTACTTTAGGTACTGGAAGAGGCTCTGAGGTCTTCCTGGAATCTTCTCTTCTCCAGGCTGGACTGCCCCAACTCTCTCAGCCTGTCTTCATAGGAGAGGTGCTTCATCCCTCTGATCACCTTTGGGGCCTCCTCTGGACTTGCTCCAACAGGTCCATGTCTTTCTTATGCTGGAAGCCCCAGAGCTGTATCCAGATGGGGTCTCATGAGAGCAGAGTAAAAGGGAGGTTCCACTTCCCTCAGCCTGCTGACCACGGTTTTTTTGGCACAGCCCAGGACACGGCTGACTTTCTGGGATATTTTACTTTTAGGTTCTGCATGGCTTGGAATGAGTTAGTTGATAGAGAGCAATGCTTTAGAAAAGATCCCTTGCAGTCACATCCTTTTTAATTGGTGTGGTTTAATTATTTTGCTGTATTTGAGGATAACCTAACTGCTCTGTAGAGGAGATCTGAAAAAGCTGTGGGGGCTCCACTGTGGTTGGGCAACCTAGGAAATGTCTTATAAAAGCCACCCTGTATCTGACAAGACTAGACTACATTTGCCTGGTGTTTTAAATTCCATGAATTTTTGCATGCCTTTGAATTAATGATTCTTCTTTCAACATCAGAGGGGAACAGAGGACATTTTTACTTGTAACAGTTCTGTGCTGTAATAATTATCCCATTGCTCCAATGACACGTTCCTTAGGGTTTTGAAACTGCGAACGGAAATCCAGCTAAGTGTAGTTTTATACCTTCGGTTCTTTATTTTCTGAAGTTGAGTCAAATCCTGCAGGGTACTAAATCTCTAACTCCCTTTAGTTGCACCTGAGATTGATAGGGAGATGAAGACACCTTGCAGAATCTGTCCTTGGTGACGCTTGCAGAGGTTGGTTTGCCTCGTGAGCTGCAGAAACGGGTTCCAATGAAGGCCTTGGGTTAGAGAACCCCTGACTCAAGAATTTTGGTTTGACATCCAAATGTCGTAGCTGACTTCTTTCTCTAAAATTGGCCAGGCAGGATGTAAGCATTTTCTTTAGTGTGGGAAAGTTCATTTCAGTTCCAGTTCACCTTTTTCAGTGTAAACACAGTCCTACCAAATGGTGATTTTTCGCCCTTCGGAAACCATGATGGGTCGTTTATGTGAAATATTTTGATGAGCACTTAGATTTAAGGTGACTCTCTTGGATTTCATGGGGCTCTCCGTGGCTCGGTCTCTCTGTAGTCAGCGTAGCCATGCTATTCTTTTTCTCCAAATCCGCTCAGAAAATTTCACTTTCAGTTACAGTTTCAGCATCAGTTTCTCCTAATCTTATTATGAGAGGGCTCCAAAACTGACATTTTAGAGACTTGAGGAAAAATACCGTGATTTTTTTTTTCTCATCTGCATGTTGACAGAACAAGTGGGAACTCACCTAACTTCATCTGCTCTAAGTGTTCTATGACGCTTTCATACATTCTCTAGTTCTCTATTCCAGCTGAAAGCAAAATTGACTAAGAAAAAAAATTAAATCCAGTTTCTAATCTGAGTCTACAAGTCCTTGGAAATTAGGAGTGCTGAACAGGTTGTATAAATAATGTAGATGAGTTACTTATCTGATCTTATTTTAAATTAACTATTTGAAATAATATTGCAACTGCAATATTCAGGTATATCCATTTTATCACTTGATGCTTCCTTACACAAGAAACTTCATCACTGCGATTACCCAGTGCAGTTTTTATGTGCTGGGGTGCTCACCTAAGCTTCCCCTCTGCCTCTTTCTCAGCCTATGGCTCTCCCTAGGGGGGCCATATCCTCATGTTCTTGTCTGACATGAGTTTTACCTCCCTACACCAACTTCTCGGTCTGTTTCTGCATTTGAGAGCTCAAGAGGCTATCTGGGGACTCATTTGTTTTGACGTGAAGGTTTTGGGAGGGTGGGAGGCAGCAGGTACTGGCTACCCTTTTCCTGACCTTGATCAATCTGTGTGTGAGCAGCAGGGTCTGGGGCTTCCTGCCCCTGACAGCTGCACCCTGGACAGTAGCAAAAAGAGTGATAGAGCTGGAGAAGGCCAGGGAAGGAAGTTTATGCAGCATGGAAGAGTCATATCCTGAGGAAATTGAGTGGAATATGTGTGTATAAATATATAGATAAATATAAACTTTTATATTTAAGGAATTAAGAGCACCAAGTAGAAACAAGAGTAGGTCTGATGAGGGGGAAGATGTAAGTAACAACGGCAGCAAGCCCAGGGTCACTTTCTGAAGACGAGGACATGACTGGGAACAGGGAATTGTGAAGAAGTGCATTTTCTATGATTTTTTTTTTTTAAATCTTAAACCAATTTGCAGCCTTAAAGACAAGTGTACTACTGGCCTGTATTAACACTGGAGTTAATACAGTTAAACCAGTTTTGTTTCTTGTCTTCCATACCCCTGAGTGTAATCTCTAATTAACCCCTGAACCTGCAGCTTGGTTCCATGTGGGGCCCTCCAAACCTCAGCTGGGGCTGAGGTGCCTCCGTGTGAGAGCCCAGAGGAAGCAAGAAGGCAGAATCCCCGTTGCACAGGTCCATGTCTCTCTGTCAGCATTGGCTGCCTGAACTCTTTAACGTCCTCCTTCCAAAGTACAGCATGAGGTCATCTTCGGCTCTCCTTCCTAAAAGCGCAGCACACACCTGTGTCTTGCATTCTGCAGAGATTTATTAATGGCATAACCATTTGCTGGCACAGTGTTCAGAGCACGTGTGTGGAGCTGCTGCAGCGAGGTCACGAGGCCAAACGTGGGGCAGTCACAGGAGGCATCAGGCAGAAAATGACCCCACGTTTTGTGGCCCAAGTAGTTAACTCATGTGCATCCACGGAAAAGAGTGGGATGGAGACTGTCAAACGGGAAATGTGGGTCCAGACTGTGAAGCGAAGGAAGCCATTGCCAGAAAATCTGGTTTGGCCATAATTATTGCAGCTGGGACTTGCAGGTTTCTTGGTTGCCTGCAAAGTTTTGAATGCCTTGCTTAGGTCCATGTGCTCTTGGAGGCTTGTGCATGAAGAATCCCCAAGATACTCAAGCTTGTGCTGGTCTGGGGTCAGCGTTAGGTGGGCTTGCGCGTTTACACACTGACTTTTACTTTTAGCAGTTCTGAGAGAGAAAGGACAAAGCTAAGATCGTTGTAATTTGGAGTCAGATCTAGACAGTAGTAGGAGTTTTATTCCTAATTTCAAAGAATTTTTTTATATTGCTCCTCTTGCTATTTTAGAGGGATTCTTCATAACACTTGATCTGGGGTGTTGTCATGTGTGCTGTTTCAGGATGTTGTCACTGCCACTGCTTAGATTTTTATTCTTCTTTCTAAATAGCTGGGTGGAACAGGTTGCATTCAGAATTTGGTGGTGGGGAAGCCATAGAAAATCACCCTATGTAAGTACATGAGGAAAAACCTTTCTGATGGTAAGTTTAAGCCTGAACTGATGTAAATCATGAGTAAATGCATTGAAGGCATCAGAGTTCATTCAATGTAAAGCCATAAGGTAGGGTCATCGTCTCTGCACGTGGCTGTGTACGTGCCAAAAGACAACATGATCTGAGTGTGTCTTGCACTTTTTCAAAAAAACATTTTTGAACTGTAAAAGTTCTCAGAGAAAACTGCTGAATGAAAATAATTTGAGGAAGGAAATCGGCAGTTATAAATTACAGAGCAATTTACTCCTTCATGGTTCCTTTTCAGTTATAAACACTTTTGACTATCTGGGGGTATTCATTTCCAAGGATGCATTTTTCTCTGTCTAACAGGTGGTTCTGAAATTTTAAAAGTGAAATACTACAAGTGGGAAGACATGGGAAGGCAGCAAAATTGTTTTCAAGTGTGGAGGAACTGAAAAGGTTTTCAATTATTTTGTATCATTTCAGCAGTGTTCTGTCTCTAAGGATGCCTTGGAATTAAAGAAAGGAAATATTTACATTATAATTATATTTCTGTTTATTTAATTAAGTTATTACACAGATCTGGCATACAGAGGCAACTCCGTTTAGTCCTAATTGTTTCTCCTAATGTTGCAGTTGCAGCATTATTGAAAGAATTCGGTGAAGAAAGGCCTGCCATCGCTGTCAGGATGCAGCAGGAGGGCTGGGGGGGAATTTGTTCCATGGGAAAGAGAGGCACTGAAACGGATTGCTCAGCTGCCCCCTCTGAAAGACAGCAAAGCAGTTTCACAAAATGAGACAGGAGTCTGCAAGGAGGGGTGGGGAGGGCGGCTTCCACCCGAAAACTCTCCCTACTTACTAAACAGTTTACATAGGTCTGTGTATGAGGAGATATTTTCCAATCCTTCCACAAAGCTGTCTAGAATAGTAATTTTTATCTCAGGATATTTATATTAAGAAGCCCACAAAGCCACAGTCAGCTTTCCATACATGTAACTTGCATGGATCCATATAGAAAGTTTCCATTAAAAAAAAGCACCGAGTGTTGTAGTTACTGCTTGGGCTTTAATTTCTGCTTAGTTATTTGTTTGTTTCTCTGTTAGGTTTTCTTTCCTGAAGATGCTTTTCCCATTCAGGAAATCACTGTAAAGATGACTGTAGGGATAAAGAGCAAAAGGAATGTGCAATTATGGGTGCCAAAGTATCTATACAAGCAGTATTTCACTTTTTAAAAACAAATTTTCTTTGCTTAAATGTGTGTGTATATATATATTTGAATTTTTCATTTCTTCTATGAATTCTGGGCTGAAGAATTGATGTGCTGCCCCATTCTTCTTATGGCTTAAGATCTCCGAAATATAATGATGCATATCTACTTATTTGTCTGTCTTATCTATCTGTGTATTGTACTCGATCAAATCAGTTATCCTCATGCTGATACTAGAGCTTCCCATGGAGTATTCAAAGTTATTAAAGGCTTCTGGTTTAATGTTCTTCCCAACTTATCAGAAGGCACTGAAGAATTCCTATTTGTTTCTGTGGAAGTACTCAACTGATGTGATTTACCAAGTAGAAAAAATGGCTCCTTATTTAGGAGGAAGGTTAAAAAGATTAAAGATCTCAGGAAAGTCTGTATGTAAAGGGTAAGACTTACAAACCCTTTAAAAAATTCCCACTCAGTGGTTGATGTGGGGGCTGAGGGAGGAGAGGGATTGTCTCTGAAACATCTCCAGAAAAGTAGATTAAGTAGATTAAGATTATTACTTAATCTTAAATAGATTAAGAAATAGGCACATTGCAAAACAGAATGGATGGGCATATAGGCATTTTCCAATAGGCAGCCAGGTTATTTTGGAGAAGAAATAGTTTCTGGTATCTTGTAAGGGTTCGCTGAAGATGTGCAGTGAGCCATGAGGTGCCTTTGCTTCTAAGACAGGAATCTTTTAGGAAGGCACTGATGGAATCTGTTGAGTGTCATTAACGACATGGATTTTTTTATTCTGCTTATGCTTATTCCCATACTGGACCAAGGATAGGTGAAATAGGGATCCACGAAGGGATTGTTAAATAGTTTTCCTGATACTCAGGCAGGTGGCCAAGAGCCGTAGCCTGCAGAAAGGCTTGGTGGCACCTAGCAGAGCCACCTCGTGGAGTGATGGTGGAGGAGAGAGGATTAGACCCCCCTCTGCTGGAAGTGGACGCCTGTTCCAGTCCTCTGAAATCCCCTTCCCAGGTATAGCACACCTCTGGTATCAGGGGTGAGTGCGTATCCAACTGTACTCTGACGGGAGATGATCCATGTTCCCCCTCGGACACATCCAGGCTGAGGATGGTGGAGCCAGCCCCTCTGCCCATTCCCTCACTTCCCAGTTTAGTGCCTGTTTATTAAAACATCTTGGGAGCTGTAATTACAGGGCAGATTAAAACTCATGCATGATTTATAACCAGCAGTGAAAATCATCACAAGACCACGTGTTAACTCTGTGAAGTGCCGAACGCAGCTCAGACTTGAGGAGAACTTCAGCTTCTCTTTCAGTGAGGTTGAGACCGTGGCCCTTCTTAGATCCAAAAAGGGATCAACAGAGCTTTTTGTCCCAAACACTGCACCCTCCTTGGCCTCCAGCTCCTATGGCCCATGAGAGATGCAATAATACGGAGAGGGGATTGGAAACAAGTGCAACTGCATTCTTCTGGGACTGAGCTTTACTCCCTCTTCCTGTTGTGGGGCTGTTCAATTGCTTTAGGGTGAGCACGAGGGACTGGATCTAAGGGTTTCCCATTTATGCAGCTCTGCCGCCACCCAAGCTGACAGCTGCCCGCTTGGCTGGGAGTGTGGCATCCAGTAGTAGGAGAAACTTCTTGTTCCAGCTGGCACTTTCTTATCTAACAGTCAGAGCTTTGTAAGTGTGGACAGCTGCAGTTTCAGAAATTGGCTCTATCTGTATCAATTGGATTTGTGAAGTCAGTGAAAGGGCATGAGGCAGATTCATGGGATTTCCTGTTAGTATTAGTAAATGGAATCTACTGCAGAATTTTTAAAGAATAGGAGACTCAGACAGTGATGTTTAAATGAGGCCTGTGGTTAGGGAAGGCTACCAAAGAGAAAAACCACTGGTCAGTGAATATGCTGGGCGTGACGGGCATGATTTCCAGAAATCTTAAATCCTCTTGAGACTAAGGCAAGAAATAGCTACAGCATCTGTCTGTGCACCCTGGATGGCGAAGGGGTCATTAGGAAGCAGGTGGTGCGTTGAGCTGGATGGTCGGCCCCGTGATGCAGCAGCATTTCAGGTTTGGAAAAGTATGCGCAAAGAATGGCAGGAATGTGGAGCCTCGTAGGGGTTCGGCAGCGGCTCTGCCGGGACCTGCAAGCTTTCCTCCCACCTCTGCCATTGGTTTGCTGCGTAGCCCTGAGCAAGTCACATACCTTTTCCCTGTCTCTTTCCCAGCCTCCCGTGGGTTTGATCGTGCTGGAAGAGGGAGGAATTCTGCAAAGGCAGGGCGCAGTTATGTAACAGCACAGAAGTAAAAGCCTGTGCTGCACTTCCACTCCCTTTTCTGCTCCTGTGGGATGGGGGAGGGAGGAAATCACTCAAACGTTCCTGTTTACTCCTTAAATATTTCTGTGGGTGCTGTATAGGATTTCCCCAGGCGGTACCAGATGGGCTGTGAGGGAAACCATCGACAATGCTTTGGCTTAGCTGGGGGTTTCCTAAGTTTCAAAATTACCAGTTTGCAACAGTTTTTCTTATCATACTTGCTTGGCTGGGACTGAACTGCTGTAAACCCAGTACTGCAACACCAGATGTTATTCATACCAGCACAGGTATTTTCCTGGTAATGAATGGGGAGGACGACCAGCTTTTGCATTTGCTATTTATATGTCTGTCTGTGAGCAAGAAAGTTCTTTCAGCCCCTTGAGATATCTGCACCTAAAAAAAAAAAATTAAAAAAAAAATAAAGTGGCATGTACGAAGAAAGCCCTGTGTTAATTTTAGTGGGATGTTTAAGACGTCTGTTTTTCCTCCCTTCCTTTACACCTAAACTATGGCAGAGGTTCATCACCCCTATCCAGGACAGCAGATCAGAGGTGCACCTGCACACACGAGCAACAGTTTGGGCAAAGGTGCCCAGCTGTGATCGGCTGTGGCTGAAATGCTGGGGGAGGTTTAGTTCTCCTGGGAACGTGGCACAGGCGGAGAGCCAACAGCATGGGTGGAAGAGACTCCTCAAACTGTGGAGCCAGGCTTCTTTTCATAGCTGACATCTCCCAGAGCCCTTGCTTCATAAATTAGAGGTGAGGACAATCATTTGAAGGAGGGAAGATACCAGCTGTGGTCACATGGCTCCTTCTAAGTTTTATTCCCTGGTTCTGCCCTTTTTTCATAAGATTTGAAGCCCCTGAATGCTGCTAAGGGCAAAAGTCTCTTGTAGCTGCAAGCGTGCTGCCAACAGCGATTGCAGAGGGATTTGAAATGTGCCTGATGTAATTCTGCTTCTTTCTGTCTATTGTTCGATCAATTTAACAATTTTGGCACTTCTTCTGAAACCACATTATAGAGAATGGGATTCTGCATGACTTGTTACTTCCTAGCAAGATGACACAACTGCTTCTCTAAGAAGTCACAGCCCATGGTGGATCTGGCAGAACCCTGGCAGACAGCCAGCCTGGCCCCTGTGTCACCTGAGCAGCATTGCTGGGTTTTTTCTTAAATGCAATGATGTGATTTTTTTATGCATTGATATTATAGAAGCCACCAATGGCACAGAGCTGAAAGATAAGTTGGCCTTTTGCTCTTCACACAGCAACAGAAATGGTACTTTTTAATCACATGATTAGACAGTGCTGAGAGTCTTAAAGAACATTAATCAGCAAAGAGGAAGTTCCATTATCATATGCCTTACTGTTAAGAACTGAATAGTTTCAGAGGACTGTATGTTCCTCTTGTGTGTGCAACTTTAGGATCTGCAAAATGCCAGCTTAGAAAATTGCTGCACAACATTCCCAGGGCTGTAAAACCTGTGGGGCACGGAAGCCCGAGATTCTGCTGTCTGCATGGTTAAGATTCTTTTCGTGAAGGATACGAACCTTTCCTTACAAAAACTGCAGTGAAGGTGTCAGCACATACCTTTAAGCTGGACTGAAACCTTTCAATCATCAACTGAAGCATAAAATCTTATCAATATCAGCTGGACTTTCTCCATATAGGAGGCCTCTGACACATTTATATTTAGCACCAGTGACACACATGTGATTACCATTTGCATTGCATTTCTTGTGATAATCTAATCGTATACAACCTAAAAATGATGATTTTTCTGATGATTTTTCTGTACCATTGTCTGTACACCACCATTTTTGTCTTCAAAAACTTTCTTTGGCATGGTACCAAGTAGGAGGTTTCCCACTGTTTTGCCTTTCTAGGTTGTGTTGGGAAGAAGTGAATATACTTTTCTTGCAGCACAGTAGTAATCAGGGGTGCAGTACAGTGGGAAGGCTCACTAAAAAGAGCAGCCACTTGCTGTCAGACAGAGGGATCTTTATTTCGGAATCATTAAGGCCAGAAGGCAGAAAGAGCAAAAGTCTGTGTGGAGGAAGAGGTAACTCATGGTCTTCATGTCTCCACCTCCATGCCTTGAAAAAAATGACAGCTGCTTGTGTGGATATTAGACAGAAATTTAAATGTGCAGCATCTGGAAAAGAAAAGAATTGTTTTATAGCTACGTCCATGATGGGCAGGTGTCTAGGAAGAGTTGCTTTGTACATAACATGTGCTGCATACAGCCCAGCACTGTAAAACCTTTATCCTGAACATGCTAAGGTTTGGGGCAGGTTCTTTATGTGCTTACATTTCTTTCTTCGAAGGTGTGCTAATCTACATTTAAAAGCATTCTAACCATATAGCTTCTGATCAGCAGGGCCCTCAGCACTCCTGGTTCCAGTCAGACTCAAGAGTTAAAAGCATGAAAGTTTAGCTCAATTGAGTAACTCATAAATTTGAATTTCAGAGCATGTGCAATTGCTCTGTCAGCTCCAGGGCAGAATACTGAGCACCCATTGCAATCAAGTTCCTAAAAACTTAGGATACTATTGCTTTCTGTGGGAAAGCACTGGCTCTCCAGAAGATGTTACAGGACCAGCCCAAACTGTTCCTTCAATCTCAGGAGACAGCTCGGAGGATTGCATGGAATCCATCCTAGCATGCAGTAATAATTCTTGTGCTCAAAGTTTTCCCTTTAATGGATAGGTTTTCTTTTTTATCTTGTTTGAAGTTTACCAAAAATAAGAGTTGGCCTGTATTTGTTTGGAAGTAAACACAGGAACAGTCTCAGCAGTCAGGTTTGCAACCTTGTCTTCTGAAAAAAAGGTGGCTGGAACTTTGTTTGTAACGAAATTCAGAGCACAAGAATTTTCGTATTTTGGGGAGTGAACATCTTGCCTGGATCTAACACCAAATCTTAGGCTCTGCTCTGACAGAGCTTGTGCTATTTATTCCTACACATTGTAGAATATTGACAGTGGTGCTGGGAGCCTGCCTGGCAGAGAGCCAAGTTAAGCATCTGATGTTCTTTTATCCAATAATGGGTGTTTTGGGGGGTTGTTGGGTTTGGGTTTTTTGTTGTTTTATTTTTATTTTTTTTTAAAAATATGATTAGGGAAGCTCCTCTCTGCTGCTTGCTTCCTCTGCCTGAGTGCAACCCTTGGCTGTCTCCTGAGCTAAAAGCTGCAGCTAACCATACTTTTTTTTTTTCTTCATGTTGAATAGCATGTCTCAACGTTTTCCTCTCAACCATCATGTAGGTCTGGTTGCATTGTTGATTCCCATTACATGTCTGCTGGTATGTAAATTATTTCAATTCCCCCACACCCCGCCCTTCTGTTCTTGTACTTTCAAGGAGTTTAATCCGTGAAGGGGACTACTTCAAAGCTCTCACAAGAAACTAATTTCTTGATGGATAGAAGGGCCAATAAAACGAAATTAGGGTTTTATCTCATTGTCTCTATAGGAATGAAGTATAATAATTATTTCAGGCAAATACATGTTGGAGACAATAATTAAGATCACTATCATGTCTTTAAGGACAAGCAGATTCTAAAATAAGCATTAGTAATGGGATTAAACATTATTGCAGTGCCCCGGATCTCAGCCCTGCCAAAGCGCCTAGCACATCTGAGTGTATGAAGCTTGCTCACTGGGAGAAAAAAGAACCAAAATATAATTCTGCATTTTACAGGACTTTCTTGGCTTGTGTGCTATTTAAGAGCTGAGGCTCCAATCTGGGGGGGAAAAAAAAAAAAAAGTCTAGTGTGCCTGAAGGAAGTGGAAATGGGATGGGATTTGGTGTCTGTGTCATCCAGAAAGTCTGCTGGCTAATGGGATAGGTGTCAGCATTTTTACAGCAAGGTTCCCAGGGAATGCTGCTCTGGAGCAGAGCTGCCAGCTTCCTAGCAGGGCTGTGCACTTTGCCATCTCTTTTGGGATCCATGGATCGGGTGACTCCAAGTCTCTAAAGGACAGCCACAACAGCAGGCCAGGTTAAACACAAGCATCGTGTAAAGCATGGCACCTGTAAAATACTTATTCCAACCATCCGGACCAAGTTTGTGACAAGCTGGCCCGCGGTGCAGCAGCTTCCCAAGTAAACTTTGGAGATGGACTGTTTCTGTTCTCGAAAGATTTTTTTCTTTCTTGTTTCTTTCTTTCTCTTAACCTGCCTGTGGCAGTTGTCTGTGCGGGCTCTTTTCCGTTCTGTTCCCTCACACATTCTCCTCCTGCCTGTTCCCAGTGCCATTGCTGCTCTAGTCAGACAGGGGTTTTGGCCTGTTTCTGCATACATTCAATTTCTTTTTTTTTTTCTTTTTTTTTTTTTTTGTGTGTGTGGAAAAATGTTCAGATTGGCCCTAATTAATTTTAGGCTAATTAGCTGCTCAAAACTGAGAACCCTCCCATGGAAAGACAACAGACTGCTGTGCTCTGTTAGTGCCTAACACTTAGTACACAAATTTGAACCATCTGGCTCATGGCATTAGCTTTGATTTATGGTAATATATCTTCACCGTGCCCAACACCTAAGATTTTAATGTGAAATAAGGGAGGATTCCTCAGGCATGTTTTTCAGCTCTTACTGTAATTTTCTTTCAGTCACAGCTATGAGAGCAGGTACCACCTGTCATCTTAAAATCTGGCTTTTAGTTTAGTTTCGTGTTGTTTTATTTTTGTTGTTGTTGTTTTAAATAAGAAATTTCCTTGATCATCAACAAACAAACCGTAGATTTACAGCAAGCTTTCCCGGCTTGCTGTAAAATATAAAACTCCTGGGGCTGAATTAGGTTCCAAATAGCTTGGGATGAATTAAGTGAAAGCAGCAAATGCAGCTTGCTTGCCCATATCAGCCAGTTGATCCCTACTGTGAGTTTCTTGCTCAGCCAGATCTTCTCACAGGACAGAAATAAAGAGCTGCTGCTAACCAGCCTGACCTGCTGTCCAAACGTATCTAAAGAATTTTTTTCCAAATTGTGTAAAACAAGTACAAGCAGTAGCAGCAAGCAAAGCTCTAATTTCAACACTCACATCAGTCAGCAGAGCCTGCTACCATGTCTAATATCTGGCTTGTTTAGAAAGCAGGTAGGGCCTAGGGGAAGAACACAGGCAGGGCTGACTCATTACAAAACATAACACTCCTTCAGTCCTGCGTAGATTTTGGAATTAAATGTTAAAAAGGAGGGAAGTGCATTTGGCAGCTCAGAGAAGTCAGTGCACGGTAGCAGCTGGAGCAGCCCTGCAAAGCCACAAGGCTGGACCTCTCTGGCTTCGTGTCACTGAATTTCCCACCATTCCATTCTTAGGCTCTGTTCTCCCTCCAAGCTGGTATTTGTTTTGGTTCCTCCTTTTGGTGCTCCTTTCACACCAGCCTGAGGATAACCAGGGTTTAGACTTTCAACAGTCCAGTTAATTGCCAAGCAGGGCTCCCTGGGACTTGGGCCCAAGAGCAACAATAACAGAAATATTTAGCACCTGCAGCAGGTAACTCTGTCCTCCTTCAAAGTGTGGAGCAAAAGGCGAGTGTGCCAAATGTGTTGTTTCACCAGGATCACTGTCGCCTTTCCAGAGGGGATTCTTCCATTTCTGTACCTACAGGATAGAGATAAAGTGGAATGAAAACTACCAAGTATTGTTTTCTTCCACTCTCTCTACCTAACTTGGATAAAAAAAACTTGAGTCAAGCTGTGTGAGAGTTACAGGTCAAAGTTTTTCTGGGACAATTTTTGACGATCTCAAATTGTACCCCCGTAAGATAAGTACACAATACAAGAACCCTATAAAGAATTCCCTTTTTACATCTTGTAAAAACCCACGCAGCTTAAAAACCTTTTTGGATAATCTGAAAAGGTGTTCTCAAGAGAAGCGCAGAAATAACCTTTTGTTTGTTGGATGATTATTCATGAAGTTATGATAACTTCTCTTTGGCAGCTTTTTAAACTAGCCTGAAGGTTATGTGAGCAAAAGGAGTGGTGCATTCAGCCCTTTGAGTGGACAAAGTGCAAGCAGAGATCAAGATGCAGCACTTGAGGGAAGCTGCAGAGCCAGCACCCTGCAGGATTTTATCTGCTGTGATTTGCCGATTGCTAATCCTGACTCCTGCTCACTTTGAAAGTGTGAATGGGGGAGGACTGGCAGAGCCCAGGGGGCTTTGTGTGCTTATGAATAGCGGCAGGAAAAGATCCCTTCCCACAGGAGTAACACTCCATTTTCCTCTGCCATCGGTGCAAGATAAGAGTTGGCTTATTCCTACCTGTGCCTGAGTTGTTAGTACTGAAGGGCTGCGTCCATGTGCCCTGTGCCAGCCTGTGAAATGAGGCAGAGAGTTTCAGTCCAGTTCCTGACAAGGAGTTCACTGACTGAAACCCACAGCCACTGAACTGTGCTGTTACCTGTCCTGTTATGAGGGCCACTGGCTGAATCAGAAAGGGAGAAGGAACCTGCTCTTGCTTCAAACAGGGAGTGCGGCTGAACAAACCAATTAATCATATTGAACACAACGGGGTGATTTTTGAAAGCATATCTAAAAATGTGTAAAATATTTATAGTAGAGATAATGCAATTAGATCATCTAGTTTGAGCTTATATTTAAAAATATCATAAATATCACTGAGTCCTTGAGGATAACTGAAGCACATCTTCTGAGCAAATATTTTGTCTTGACCTGACGATGACAACATACAGGGACTTCTGGGTTTACTTTGGAAGCTTTTTCCTTAGTTGAAAAAGGAAAAAAAGTAACTTATTTCTGCTTTTGCTCTATCTGGATGTAATTTTCGGTCATTCTGAAAAGCCTGTTTAGTAGCTGATTTCTTTCATGTAAATATAATTGTGCTCCATAATCAAAGCCTCTATGATATTTCTTTCTGTGACACAGGACCACGCAGATCAAACTCCTTAACACCCCTCTCAGCAAAGGACTTTTTCTAAAGCTTGCTGGAGTTTTAGGGACTTCCCACTGATATCAGTGAGTTTTGGACTAGAAAATGGCCCAGACTGGGCTATATGTGAATGAAGTCTGAAGAGTCAGGGCCCTGATAAAAGCAGCTGGCATCCTAATCCTGGTTTGGTATCAGATCTAAGGGAGCTGTTTCATCAATACATGCTGACGAGAACTGAAAAGATTTGGTCGTGCCTTTGAACATACTGAGGATTTTGAGAGGACAAAGTGGGGGAAAATAGGGACAGCTGGAATTTGTTTTGTTGGTTTTTTGTTGTTTTTTTTTTTTTTTTTAATACAATTTAAGGTTTTTGTTTATTTTTTTAATAGCGTGAATGTAACGCTCATGAAAACGCTCGCTATACACTGAAATCTTCTATGAATCAACAAAACATGTACCAGCAGCACAAACTTCACCTTGCCTAAACAATGTACGTCTCAATTCCGACTTGAAAAGACCACCTGTAGGGGAAAAATGTTAGTTCGGTATCCAGGGGCCATTCATTCCTTTGCCACTTTGCTGAGACTGCCAATTAGTGCCAACTTGTGGTGGCAGATTTTGTGATGTAGACACATGTTCTCTGGAAAGTGGGCTGAGATATTCGACTCATTTCACATAGGGCACAAAGAATTATTTGCTCTGTGCTATACAAATGGGAATTGTCCACAGCTTTCCTCTGTGTTAGCCTCTGTACGCTTACTGAGTGTAAATACAGGGGAAATTGGTGTTATTGCAGGGACAAATTAGCACCAGAACTGAGCTGTATTTTTTTAAATGTGCTGCTAATTGTGCCCAATTTGTGCTGGAGTACTCACTCAAATGCAAAAGCACAAAACCAACCGAACACATTTCAGGATGCCAAAGAGAGCTTGCACTTTTCTCTTAGCAAATTATCCTTCTAGTTTCACACTGCAGCAAGCGCCAATTGGTCCCACTAAAACCTTTATCTGGAGTAATCAAATTAGCACTGCATGTTAGCAAATTAGGTTGCATTTACAAAGGTTTATATTTGCTGCAGGTTTGGGCATTAAAAGAAAGCATTTTCTGAGTTCTGCTTTAAAATTTCTTACATGACTGACATTGATTCTGCGACATTTAAAAAGAGGGAGCTGCTGAAATGGAAGAAATGAGGCAAAATAGTTGTTTGTGTTTCACTCCCAGAGAAATGTGAATTAGGAATTGCAGAAGTTTCTAAACTTTAAGAAGTTTTAAGTTTTTAGAACTGAGAAAGCTGGAAGGGGTTTATTCTTGTTTGCCCAGTAGGTTCATTCTTCACTTGGGTACGCAGAGGGCCAGATAGGTGCCACTGGTTGTACCCAGGAAATTACTGGGGCTACACGGCTGCTGTGAAGGGCAGAGCAGCATCAGGCACATCACGGAATTTGCTCCTGCCAAAAGGTGTGCCACTGACAGGGTGGGAACTACAAAATGCTCCCAGGATTGCCAAAAGGAGAGACAACAAACATTGCAGTCTAAATTTCTCCCTGGCAAATATCCACAGAAGTCATCAGAGTTTTATTGGGGCTGAATTTCAGCCACTGAGATTAATTATTTGATGTTTGTATTACATGAAGATTAACAACGGAATTATTAAGTATGATTGAGGCTTCTGCTTCCAATATCGTCTTTTGTTCGAAGTTTGCGAAACTTGCCCAAAGCTTGATTACTCTTTTTTTTTTTCACAAGTTTGGTTGTGAGCAGGCAGAGAAAAGTAACATGCAGAAGTGCATCTGACATTAGGCACTATCACCCTCCTGCTTTCAGCTGATCACAGGCGATTACTTTAGGAAATCCTGTGGCAAAAGAAGGCACAGGAGTTCCCCAACCAGTTACGAACGAGGCTACGCCAGAGGCACCACTGTGCTGGGGGTACAAGGAACAGATGACTTCAGGACAGAGTGGCCTGAGTCATTATATGTCATTGCTGGCAGGTGCAAGAATTGATCTGGGCAGAAAATTCTGTAGGATCTGCACAGTCCACACGCAGAGAGTGCAGAGCCTGGGTTTTGCCCCTAATTTTGAGGTCTTGGCCCAGATCGCTCAGTGCCTTAAGAAGTGTGTGCATATGTGATTTCTAGCCAGTGCTGTAAAAGAATAAATCACTTGTAATGGGTTTCTGCAAACAGCTTTGTAACAATCAAGCTGCTGATCTGCTCTTCGCAGATCAATATCTCTGGAAAACGCTGCTTTATTGCCTCATGCCAATCCAGGATTCAAGGAAGGAGCTGGAGGTGGCAAGAAGGGCACGACCAAAGAGGCCTCACAGAGCACCGAGTGAGCATCAATCACAGCCTCCTTATCAGCAACACAATGCCATGAAAGAGCTATTGAGCACAGTAATCCAGAATAACATCTGAGTCAGGAAGTCTCTGCATCATTAATTTCCAGAAATGGAGAGGAAAGCGAGGGGCAAATAAAAAATACCACTTTCTCCATGCCCTCGTTTTGGTGCTCCTTGGTCAAGCATCCTCCAGTGACAACTGGATATGGGGCTGATTATGGCTTTAGTCTGACACAGAAGGATGTTTATGTTCTTAGAAGATACTGTCACAATCCTCTTCTGACTACACCCACAGGTACCAAACCATAAATGTGAAAACATATCGTACAAGTAAATAAGTCCACGGGCTTTGATGAACAAAATAGACACTGAGTTTGCTAAGCTGGATTGGGAATTAAAAACCCCATTTTTTCAAGCAGTCTCTGAAGTTAAGCCCCCTCCCTGAAGTTTATTGCATGAGCCAAGAGAGGGAGACCATTCTTTCTAACAATGTCCTTTCAGCTACTTTGATGCTAAAAATAAAAAATGTTTGATAGCTATCCAAGCAAAGAAGGTGAAAACAGTAATTTCCAGCTTTTCTAAAGCTCTTTGGCTATGTACATTTGATAAAAGCCCAGCAGATGAAGTCAGATTGTTTTTTTCCTGCTTTTTATGCCTATAAACTCCCTTTCACTTCTCTGAAGCCTGGACAGTTAGGATTGAAAATGTCTGCTCATTAATAAACTTGCAGAGCAACACGACATTTTCAGCAGAGATAATGCATATTCCTGATAGTTACTGGAGTTTACGGTTAGGCTAAATTTGTTTTGTAGCTGCCAGAAGAGTGCCTGCCTGAGGACAATAGCTAGGATTCTTTTCTTAGTGTTGCCAGTCACACGTTACCCGTTTAAGATAAGGCTGGGGAATAAATCTCATGGAAGCATTTAGTCATTGATTTATAAAGCTGTTTCTCCTTGGGATCTGCTTTTGCAGCACCAGTGACAGGGTTGAAATGGAACTTGCAACTCTCCCGAGTGGGTGAAGCAATTAAATCAAACGGAACTTTTTTGTTGTTGGAACTGTTTCTTTTGTTAGTCTTTGGGAAAAGAAATTATTTCAGTGAGAAATGCATTTTCAATTTTGTCGAAGAACAGAATTCTGAAAACAGAAATATTGGGAGCCCTGCATTCAACCACTCTAAGTGCTGTAAAAGAGTTAAAGGTTCTGCTGAGTCTCATCTCATTACCCCCTTAGGGATGAGACTGCCTAGGAGGTGTCATTTCCAAAGACACACAGTGGTCCTTGGATCCCTGCATCACCTTCCCTGGCCAGGCATGGAGATCACAGTGTGTGAAGATGTGTCCCAGATCTCTGTTCCAAGGACTATTTCCACAGTGTCTGAAACGTCCGTTTTTCTTTGTGAGTAGAAATGCATTATTTTCCGTAGTGGGGGAAAAAAACCCCACTTCCTGTTTTCCAGGCAGCTCTGTTTTGGTAATTTCAACTTCTACCTGTTCCATATACTTTTATTAATATCATCACTGACACTGATGGTCTGAAAAAGAGACCATGCTGGTGTAACAGGCAGGGTTTGTGGTTCTCTTGCTCATGGGCAAGTCTCCAGTTACTCCAGACTAAGGCTTTTCCTGCCAGACAAGTGCTGGCTGCTGCACTGAGTCTGTGAGGGGTTGGTGATGATAAATAACTTGTGCTGACTGGGATGGAGGCTATCATATTTGGTTTTCCTTGTTGTTGAGTAAGAACTTGAACTCGAGTCTCTGGGAGAAAACTGCTGTGTATTTACTCTGTTACCAAGATCTCTTTTTCAAAATCCGGTGCCAGTAGCAGGAAGTGCAGCCAACGCACTGATTTGTGAGCACATTTCTCATCTCAAAAAGATTATGTAGGCTCTCTATAGATGATATACTGCACCTCAGAATGAACAGTAATGTGGAAAAGTACTACAGCATTCCAGAAATGTCTAATCATTGCTGATAAATTTTAGTTGCCACCTGTGTGCATTATTATGACAGATTCCTCCTTAAAGCTGAGGACAGTCGAAGTCTACACAGGCCAAACTCAAAGCCTTCAGCATTTTGCTTCACACTTTTGTTACAGGATGTAAAAGTCTTAAAGGGGATGTTCAAACATTAAAGAGGATAAGCAAAGTGTAAATAAAAAGGGGTATTTTGCTAATGAATGAGGAAGGTTGGGGTGATTTAGTGAGCGTTTTTAAGAGGTTTAGGTTTTAAAGCGGAAAATAAATAGTTTTCAAAAATACACAAGAGAAGTGGTCTTTTGCCCACCTCACCAAGGTGCTCTGCATTGATCTTGGAAAAAGTCATCCTCTCTCCATTGACTGTAGAGGAAATATGGGAAGAGGAATCAACATGGGGTAGTGTTAGACACGTGGTGTGCTCCTCACTGCTGGCAACAGCAGTTCCTTTTTCAGTCTGAGAAGTTCCTTTTTTCAGACTGCTCACTTCACTTACAGTCCAGCTGGCTTCTGAAAATGAAATGTAGATGCCCAGGTTATCCAGATGTCTAAGTTATTATTCGTCCTCTTTACCTTGTCCAAGCCTGTTTTGTTCTGGGGACTCTTTGGAAGGTTGGGGAACTCGTGGGATTGAAACAAGCCATGGCATTAGGGAGATGAAATCTCATTAAGAAAGCAGCTGTGATTCTCTAATCCCTCCCTGTGAGTCTTGCTCTGAGCTAGAGCTTGGGCTGAATGAAGCAATGAGGAGGCCACGCACCCAAATTCAGATGAGGAGTTTGAACCCTTCAGTGGTATTGTGGTTTGCTCTCCTAGAAAAAAAAGTGGCTCGTGTAACTTGGGATATTCAGGCGGGAAGTGTGGATTCAAACCCTCACACAGATGAGGGACCTGAATATGTTCTGGCCACCTGCTGAATGAATAACACCTTCTCTGAGGGTCAGCCAGGTCATCCAAAATCTTTTATCATACATGGGCACCAGAAGGAAGAGCAAAAATGTGTTATTTCTATTTTCAGTTTTAAGTTTGTATATGGTAGGGTGGGGAGAGCCTTTCTCATTTCAATAGCGGGAACGGGAAGAAAATGAGATTCGGATCAAGCTGATTGTTGACTTTTTTTTTCCCTTCAGATTTCACTGCCAAAAAAGCCCAAATCGTATAAAGAAAGGTTTTTCCCAGTCTTACACATGAAAAGTTAGTAGGGTTCACGCCATCGCAATTGGCATCAGTGAGACTACTGGCATAGCACTGTCTTTGTGAGGTTAGTTTTAACAAAAAAACCCAACCAAAACCAACAACAACGACAACAAAAAGCTGTTCTGAGCCTGATTTAAAGGCCCATATTGAACTATCCCTCCTAATGGGGAAATTATATGGATGGAGAAGTGCTCCAGAGCTCCTGTGCTAACTCAGGTCTGCTGGGGAGGCCTCGGAGCAGTCTAAGTGTGAGCGCTCAGCCTGTGATAATGAACAAGCCCCACAAAGGAAAGCTTAAAAGAAAATCACACCACTCTCTGCTGATAAATGCAAAATCTTGTTGGTTTGGGAGTGAGTAAGCAGTGGTGGTGAGATTTTTGAGAATGTTCAGGAAAATAATACCATATTATAATCTGGTTTATGTTGTGTTGAAACAGAAAGCAAGAGTTGGACTGTTTCCGTGATCAGCTCCAAGCACTGTCACAGGTCATGACAGGATGGATCAGTTGATCTCCATTTTTATCATGACAGGATCCTCAGTTTATATTAAATAACAAATTTTGTCAATCTGTTCATATTTTCCAACTGCTTTGTGAAATCCTGATATCAAATCTGTTCTAAGTCTTCCCTCCCACCCCATGACCCAGCCTACTCTGCTTATTCAGGAAATGATCTCTAAAGCTTGAACACTATTTACATTATCAAGATTTACTTATCTTTTCTTTTTTTCCACTGAAACACTAAGCAGCTCTTACATCAATGTAGGTGTGTTTGAGAATTATGAGAGCCTTCAATTCTCATACCAAACTACACCCACACAAGTCAATTCCAGTTCCAATGACTAAAGGTCATGTGAATGGCAAAAAGTAACAGGTAAGAACCTAATTTTGCTATTAAGAGTAACTGAATTTGCAGTTATGGTTTATTAGTGAAGGAATTAATGCCATGAGGAGTAAATCCTTTCCTTGCCTTTTTATGGTGTTTGTTCCCACTATTCCTGCTATTCTTTTTAAAGACAATTCCAATGGAAAAATAGACTTACGATGTGTGAGAACACAGATTTGCCTTTAAACACACCAGTGAGAGAGAGACAGTGGTGGGTTAGCTGCTTGCCAAGAGGTGGGTAGCATTTACTACCCAGCTCCTTCTGCAGGCTTTGCTAAAAGCAAATGTTTGAGTGCTGGGAACTGTCGGGTTCCCTGAGGCTGATGGCCCCTGCTTGTGCATGATACCTTTCCCAGGGAGACATATTCATATTTCTTAGGTATAACTGAATTCTGACATTAATTTAGTGGTTCTAGATATTAGCATGGCCCTTTGTCTTCTTTCAGCCAGATCCTCCCTGGGATAGTGGCCTCTTTGATTTGTTCTTCTCCCATACCATACCTGGTTTTAATTTGTGCTGCCCACCTGAGCCATTTGTTAATCTTCAGGCTCTGAAGACCAAAGTGGTGAAGACTCTGCAGACATCACGTGCTGTCAGGGTGGTCTCACAAAGGTGTTGCCACCCTCAGAGACTTTCGCGGGAGACACAGCCTTGAAGGGATGGGTGATTTCCCTGATTTCAGTCGTGTGTGGGCCATCAGCCTCCAGTTCTCCCCTCAACATTACCTTTTGTCAGGATGCAAAAGGTGGCACTAGGTGGGGGCAACATGAAAATATGCTCCAGGAACTCAGGAGCAAACCCGGTGCCTGTGGGGACTGTGTGTTAAGGGACTTGGCTAGTCTTGCAAATTACTTCTAGCAGATTGAGTTTGAAGAATAGGAAGAAAATCCCATGTGTGGGCATACTTCTGTAAAAAAACCCTCCCCTCTCCCTGGAATCATCTCTTGACAAGACAGAACCTTTGATTCAGATAATGAAAGACCTATACACACTTGAGAAATTTTCTTCAGCATATCAACAGCCTCTCTTTCTTTGGTCTCTCTCTCTTTCTTCTGCTTTTAGCTGTACGTTGAAGGGAAGAGTCAGTGGTGTTTGCAATGGTGTGATTGATACTGTTTCTGTCTTTCCATCAAAGTGGTATCTGGAGCTCCCAGTCAGTGGTGCTCTGTTTCCCTTTAAATTACAGCCACCAGACTTCCATTTTCCTTTCTAGAATAAGGTAGGACTTGATGTGCAGAGGAACATATATAATTATCTGGACAAAATGAAGTTATTCTGTGGCTGCTGCAAAGCTCAAAGGTCAGGATTTTTTGTTTGTTTTTTTTTTTCCTGTCACAAACTCACAGCAGGTCAAGCTGGGTATTTAGGGTAATTGTGAGCAGGTCAGTGTCATCTAAGCAAATGGACAGAGCTTGTTTGACAAGGCATGTGGTTTTCTTAGTTGTTTCCTGCTCTATCTGCCCATCCTTTTCAATTTGTGCTGTTGAGAGATGTTTAGGTATATTGACATACTGAGCATATTTAATGCTGTTACAGAAATTGGTGGGATTTTGTCTAAATCCATTTCTGATTCTATTAAATGCAACAGGTTATCGTGACATCCATAACAGGGAGGCTGAACATTCAGATTGGCCAGGAAGGTACATAAAGGACATCAGGATAAACAGGGATGGCAGAGAGAAACTGGGAAGGAAGGACAGGAAACGGGAAAGAATTCTTCTTCCATGATTTGGCTGGAGCAAATTTTATAGTGCGTTTTGCAGTCAGTGGTGGTTTTAACGAAGGAGCAAACCAAAAGTAAGAGCCACTGTAAGTGCAAGGTTACATAAAGCCAGGTGAGCTCACAGTGAGATCTGAAGTCAGCCTTACATCCGAATTTGTACCATGGTCGTTTTGTTAGGATCTACAGGATCTCTCCTTGTGTTTAATGGATTTTGCTATTTCTCAGTAGCAGAAAGCGTTCAGACCCTGTCTGCAACCATTGTAACGAGTATTTTCTGTGTACAGCTGTGTCTTGTTGTACCTAAACAACATCTTATTTGGAACGCTGGGATGCAAAGCTTCCAGCACAGTCCTCAGCCTGCTGCCATGTTTATCTACACTTCCTTGGTGGTCTGGTCTGTGCTGGAGGCATGGAAACTGATAGCTCCCCAAAGGCTGCCAAATCCACTGTCCTGATCCCTGCTGGTGTGGTGCTACCAGTAATTGCAGCTCTGTCCTAAGGCCCCAGTGCTCCAGTGACACGAAGGTGAAGTTGTTGTTTTGAGAGAAAATAAAATTGACTGAATTTTTGGTTGGTGCAGACATACAAAGCTGCCTTCAGTTGGCTAATCAGTAGCATTAGTAAATAATAATATGATTACTACTAACACAAGGACTAACAATACTTTCCTTGGGAAAAACAATTCTTTACGCTTCAAAATTGAGTGGGTTAAGCTCCATAATTTTGCTCATATAGGATATCAGGATGAAGGATCACCCTTCTGGTCTGGGAGTGTCTTTCACCACTTCACCCTTCATAGACCTGACTGGTTTTGTAGCTCATGCTTTCAGAATGTGTGAGAGTCAGGATGTGTGTGGCAAAAGGAGCACCAGGAGCACCATAGCTGACAATTTTTTGTCTATGTCTGGGAAAAAAGAAATGGAGTGCTGGACCATCCAATCCCAACTGCAGCTGAGGATCTAACTGATCACCGCGCTCGGAATTTCCCTTCAATGCTCATTAAATTTCTAGATTTTAACTCCCCTGGCAAAATTGCCTGATGCTTCCCAGCCACACTCCAGAAAGTCCAGAAACGAGAAGGTCTCCTTTCTTGAGACTCTTCTGGCATCTCATGGAATGCAATGATTCAGAAATTCTGTTTGCTTAATAATTTATAAGACCTCTTACTTTTCCTGTTAACCTTTAAACAGAGGGAAGAACCATGGCAAAATAATTAAGATTAAAAGGCATGGTTTCCTCTTCAGACGAAAGTGGCATTCACTTTGAAATGCTTGGTGGTGATTTTGATTCATGTCTTAGATGGACCTTTGTCTGCCAGAAGCTGCTACCTTTGCACAGCTCCAGAGAAATTGCTGGAATACACCGTGGGGCCAGGAAGAAAGGAGAGTTCAAAAGTGGACCAAAGGAGAGTGATAAATCTAAACTAAAGCCACTGATCCAGGCAGACTTCCATGCAAGACAGAAGATTTTAATGCTGTTTACTGGTATCATTTTTCAGAGCTCCAGTTAAATGCAAAACAAATCACAGATATGTTAAAATTTGACTGTGTGGGTCAGACTGTTGTTTTCAATGAGCAGCGGTAAAGCCCCTGCTGTGGTTTCAGCATGGTTAAAAGTGCTGTTTTTGCTGTTCACAGTGATTAAAAAATAGCACGTTTGATACGCTTTCAAGTTATGTGAATGCTTCTGTTTTAAATCATGTACAAGAAAATTGTTAACAATGGGTTAATTTTTTGTTTGTTGCTCAGATGAGACGTTTTAGTCCCTAAAATTGAATGCTAGTGTAAATCACTGTCTCCGCAGCATTGCCGAGTTTGCTTTCAGATGGATTTATGGAAAGGTTTGATTTTCCTTTTCTTTAATCTTATATTGGCTTATAATGGAGCCCACACCAGAGCCTTGTAGTGAACCAGGCAAACATAGCTGTCTTCTAGCTCATGCCTCAGCAGCTGCGAGGTACTGGCACACAGCAGAGGAGCTTTGTGTCTTGGGTTTTTGGATTTCATTCAATCGGTTCCACTTTGCATATTTATTCATAGTAAAGCACCATTAGCTCAAGACTAATAATTGGGATGGCGTGAAGAAAACTGTATAAAGAAATGCAGGCCTCTTGGCTCTCCCGAGGCCTGACTTGGTGAAGATTTGACTGATTCTTTACATCAGGAGCTCTGTGAAACCTCTGAATAACATATTAATGCATGTTGCTGCTTTTCTCATCCTCTCATTTAACGTATTTCAGTTCAGTAGAGTGTTTCTTGAATTATGCTCATGCAGCTTAAAACCTAGCCCACAAACTAGGTAGAAACCTGGTAATCTTTTTAAAAAATAACTAGAAAAAACCTCAACATTTCTAAATGCTAGTAAAGAGCAAATCGAATGTCTTCATCAATGCCAAGGATTTAAGCTGGCAGTTTTATACCTGCTATATATATTTATTTGTAAATGAAAACTGAATACGCAGCATAAATATGGGTTTCGTTTTACACGAATCTCCATTCAAGCTGTTTTGGGTTGGTAGGAGCCTTTTTCTTCAGAGACAGATCACTGCAAGAGCTGGTCCTTCAAAGTTCCTTATTGAAACAATCTTATCTGCCTATCTTCCTACCAAGCCCTTTGGGCTCTTTGGATGGAGAGCATGCTGCGACAGGAACCTTACAGAGAAAGGAAAAGATTATGGTTCAGGGTTTTTTTGTTTGTTGGTGATTCTGGCACCTTGAAAGTACTGGTGTGTCAGAAGCTGATTGGATTAAGAGGGTCATGACCGAAATGTCCCAGCAAGGGCCAACATTGTAATACTATGAGATAATTACCCCTGATTCTGGAGGGACATCAGGATGTGGATTAATTTTTCACCAAAATTTGCATCTGGATATCGATTTGTTAGACCTTGGTTCATTGGACCTCTACCTGAACGGCAGAAAACAAAAGCAAAAGAAGCCAACCCAGGAGCCAACTTTGTTCCAGGGGGCTTCAGGAAGGGGTACAAAGTATTTAAGGATGTAGCTTGTATTCTCTGCCTGCTGAAGCTCAGGATCCTTGGGATTTTATCATATGCTGTGAGGGCAGAGACCCATTTATAGAACCACACTGCAGGTCAGAAGATGAAAGAAATGTTGTGAGGGTCACTGACTGAGCATTCTGTCATCAATAATGGACTTTGAGGAAGTGGGACAGTAAATATGTCTGGGAGAAGGAAAAATTAAGTCAAAACTGAACCTGTACTTCAGACTGAGGTACAGTCATAAAGCAAAGAATACTGTGCTGTACTTCTGGTGTTTCAATTCGTGTGTGTAGATAGGAAGAAGTTGCTTCTATTTCCACTTGGAAAATGGACATTAGACTCTCAATGCACTTTCTGAGTTGAAGTCAAATAAGTGAAGAGTGCCAAGCTAGTAACAGTATAAGCAAATAGACCTCTATTACGTCAATTAAGTTGTGGCTATTTATTTTAGAGATGATTTTGCCTAGTGCATTGTGCTCAATATATTGCATTATGGAACAGTTTGACTGTGCTTTAGATTACTGCTCTGCAGTATGTGGGGAAACTATTAATATATAAATATATTAATATATTAGAAATATAAACCCAAGCGTGGTTCAGTTGCATCCCAGGAAGGTTCCACACTGCAGTACTCCATGGAATGTCAAATGGGTCTGCAGGCAGCACAGCCAAAGCCTTCTGTCCCATGCTAAACCCTCACAGAGAAAGTGAATTTTATGCTATTGGAAAGCACTTTTGAGTGGTGTGGCTTCACATCAGGTCTGTCGGTGAAATAAGCCACTTCAGCAAAAATAGTTTTGTGTGAGCATATCCCTATTTTTGTCCTTATGGAAAAATGAAACTGAAAAATGACGCCACTAAATGATCAGTACTATAACAGCAAAGGCTTCTGCAGTTAACCTGGTCTCAGCCAAATCTGCAGTGATGCTAGAAATCACAGGAGAATGGACCTGTGGGTACCTTTCAGCAGTTTGCTGGGTTGAGAGGTAAATGAAGCAGAAGGTTTCCCACCCAGCCTCATTTAAAGCATGTGGGATATCAGTATCCATATGGAATGCTTCATGATTAATCATCGTGGAGATTTGTCTCTGTGGAAGATGTTTTGCCCAGCCCAGGACTGAAAAACAAAGGATATGTTGCTGCCACACTAATGAAAAACACAGACAATCTGCTGCTCATATGTGCCAATTGTTGCTGCAGCCTTTACATAAATGCACTTAAAGATGAGAAAAATAATTGCAGGCAACCATTCTGCAGAAAGCTCCTAGGAATATGGGCTCTTTAGGGGGACGCTTTCACATGCATAAAAAGCCTTTCACAAACCTAATTCTTGTTACTGAGTTCTTCTTTGTGCTCGCTGTTGGTGAGTCCATCAGACCGCAACACCTCAATTGAAAAAGTACCAAGCAGAAAGCGAAATTGTAGTCAGGGGGTGAGAAACGTCAAGGGGAATTTCAAATTTTAGGTGGTTTTGTGCGTAAGACTAGGCACAAGCACAAAACCTGACCTGAATCCCGGAGAACTTTTTAAGGATGACCGCGACAGGTAAAACTGTGCACATATTGGCAATCCAGTCAGCTTCTGAAAGTTTTTAAGTAACAGAAAAAGTGTAATCATTGCTAGTGCAAAATATTTTTATAGCTATGGTCACTTCCAGGGACTGAATAAGGTGTTACCTGTGGGTAGGTGGTACCTTTGAACTGGTTTTGCTCACCAAGTTTCAAAAGGTGTTTTGTAATATTATTGGTAGATGTTCAGGCTCTTGCTCAACTGAGGTTCAGATCCTTGCAGTATGAATAGATACTTCTGTAGCCACAATTATCATAAGAATTGTACTGTTCCCTTTCTCCTGCAGTTTCCAGAGGTTTCTCCTCATTTGTTGTCCCAAACTGCGTGGGCTGTGGCCCTGGAGGGTTGGAGAGTTGCCACCGTGTCCTTCTGCAAGCCCATACTCCACCCATGTGCAGCGCTGGCCCCTCTGCTGCAAAAGAAACAAACCCCAAAACTACAAAAGACCCTGGAAAGGCCAGAAAGAATGACCAGTGGTCTTAGCAAGGAGTGACTGGACCTCCCGGGATGCTTCAGTTCAGAAAATGAGTGAGCAAGGTGGGGTCTGATAGAAGTCTACAAACCGCTGGTGGCGTGGGCGGGTGGATACCGGTTGCCACCCGTAAGAGTGCAAGAAATAAGGCTTATTGAATGATCTTGGCAGAAATCATGTTCAAAACAAAGAAAAGTGACTTCTAGAAGTAGCCTTCCTGCCACCAGATGCTTTGGATGCAAAAAGCGCCTGCGTGGCTCTAAGGGGAGACAAGGCAAATACCTGGAAGGGAAGGCTCTGTTGGAGGTCTCTAAGTGGCCACACCAAGCTTAGGAAACATTTGAGCTTAAAACAATTCCAGCCTGGGAAAGCGCTCAAAGAAAGCGTCATATACGTTTGCCCCTGTTCTTAACTTAGACAGGAGGTTTGCTTATGGCCATTGTTGAAGACAGGATGCTGGGCCAGATGGCTTTTCTGCAGCTCCTATATCTGCTATAGATAAGGTTTTGCCAAGATATTTTAACACTTGGTATCCGAGATGTCGATGGTTTGGGGTTTTTTTCTTACTTGGTCAGTCTTTCAGGTCCCAAGATCAGTCCAGACATCGTTCTGATCATCTTCCTTGTGGTATCTGGAGAATTAATGCAGTGGATTTTAGCGTGATTGGAACAAGACTTTTGAAACAAAAATTCAGAGGGCTTCAGTCTATTTTCCACCCTCCAAGTACTATTATGGAAATGACTGCATCTTCCTTTGTTTCCATCTGTTATTTCTGTGGCAGTAAGTTCCCAAATGCGCTGCAAAGAACTGTGGACTTGCTGTATTGGCTATTACCCATGCTTTGCTCTGCTACTCATCCCCAAACATATCTCTTAAACTTTCTCTGAATGTACAAGCCTCAGTTTCCAAGCTGAATTTCGTTTAGTTATTTTATCACGAGTACTAGCCAACAGTTTTGGTTGATGGTTTTTCTGGGATGTTTCAGCCTTCCACAAAAGCCAGAGAACATCACCGCTGGGACCCTCACTGGCAAACTTTTGATCCATGATATGTGTGGTACAAGAACAGCTCAAGTCCCTCATCTTTGTCTTTGGCAGAATGCAAGGCAAGTACATAAAATACTTCCTTATTATAATGCTTAGTAGTAAGTGTTGCTATTAAGTCATCAGCTAATTTCTGATTCTGTGAAAGAAGCATGTTTTGGGCAGAAATTTTCCAGGCCTAGGTTTGTTACAAAGTAAATGGTTTGCTGAATAAAAAGCTTTTAAGCAGACAGACAGCTGAAAGGCCTGAAATTCAACAGTTGCAGTTTGCATGGAAATTGTCTTTATTGTGGAGTTGTCTATAGGTTTTTTGTTTTGGCCTTCATTTTCAGTTGTCTCCTTTGCTTTGCCACAGCCATCTTGTTTAGTCTTTGCCACCAGAAAACAATCAGAAAACCAGTGTTGCCAAGTACAAATGCATCTCATTTTTAAAGTTCAGCTGGGATTTTTTTCCTTATATGATGCATTTTACACAGAGGCTGCTGCATGATACCTTTCAAATATGGCCAACTCTGCCAAATCTAGCAAAAGGAGCATTTTGGCCAGACGTTATTGTTGCTGCCATTGTGAGTTCCACCATTGCCAGACCTTCTGGGCTAAAATAGCACAATTTTCTGCCTTCATATATAAGGGGCTGACTGGCATAAAAGAGAAACCTTGCATTTGTCTAGGTGCACAGCAGAAAGAAGCAGGTGCACGCACAACAATGCAGAGACTCTGTCGGAGAGGTGCAGCAGCCCTCCAAGCAGACCTGCAAAATAGCTGCAAACTAGATTGTGATAAGGCATAGAAGAGATTTAGCAGATTATGAGAGACCAAAAAGGAGAAGTCAGCTCCGTGTGAAAAACTCAGCAGGGCTGAGCAGCTGAAGGAAGGTGGAGGTGAGCACAGAGGTGTAAAGACCTGATCAAGGAGGTGTCATTGCCAGCTTGAAGGCCACAGGTTTGGCAGATGAAAATTAGTAACATTTTTAGATATTCCAATTCCCTATCAAGACATGATGCTGAGGCTCAGTCGAACAAGCTTAGTTGAAATAACTCCTGTCTTAAGCCATCCTATAAAACAGGCTTCTGGAAGGGCTTCTGAAGTTGATTAACTTTGTTCTCCCACCTAGTTTGCTTTCCATGAAAGTTCTGGTTTCACTCAGGGCGGGAAACGAGACTTGTCAGGAAGGCAATGAGAGTTTCGTGGCGCACGAGGAAACGCAGGAGCTTGCCAATGGAAACCTTTGCCTGGTGAGATTTTGTTCAAAAAAGCGTGTCCATGCAAATTCAAGCGATGGGCCAGGCAAGTCAAATTCCTCATTCAGTCTGTGGCACACCGGTGAAGCTTTACGTGACGGGACAACCCGGGCATGACACAGGGTGAGGCTGCAATCAAACTGCGCTGTCACGAGCTGGCCGTGAGACAAGCAGCGCTTCCAACCTTTGTATCCCTGGTTTGACAACAAACTTTGGAGCTTTTAGTTGGCAAGGCGGACCAAAATATGGCATTTCATGTTTTTAACTCTGTGCGTGTGCTTTTTGAGGAGCTCCATTCTCTTTTCCTGCCTCCTCTCCGGTTCCATGGAGCCAATATTTTTTGAGCTGGCAAGACATGCTTTTCCTTTATTGCCAAACTGGTGAAATGTCTTCCAAGGGAAAAGATGTGGGGGGTTATTTTGATTTTCAAAGCTTCTGCTAGTATTATTTTTTCCTTCTCTACATATCCTTTGCACTCACAAACAAAACTATTGGATTCAAAAGAAAATGTGCTCAGAAGTCAGAGCCTTTTTTGCAGCATTTATAAGTGAAAGTGCAATCCAGCTGTTGGCAAATCATAAGCTCATTGTTTTGGCAACGCTGTTTCATTTACTTTTTTTTTTTTTTTTTTTTTGTTACACTAACTTGTTTGCTCAGGTATTGGAATTCAGAGTTTTTCCTTCTTTTTAGAAATTCACACCCTTTCTGGCAAGGTTGGAGCTGTTTTTATTGCTTACAATTATACCTACAGGTAAAATAAATACTTTCCCACGGATGCCCTGGAATCCGGTATGGTTATAAGCTGATGTAGCTGGAAGAGCTGAGTTGTACAACGAGTATTTCTGCTGCTCTGTCTTTTCCTTCTGACACTTCTTAAAGACACAGGGCTTGAATCTGTTCTTGCTCTTGAGTTATTGAAGCAGTTCTTTGTAAATGTTGCAGGGTCTTCTCCATGCAAAGCTGGATGGATGAGAACAAATCCAAGAGACCCGGAGGAAAAATACCTGTGAGGGAAACCTAATGTGGCTTTGGAACACAAATATTGCTGTGGTCTTTAGAGCATGACTGAACAGAACTCTACACTGTGCACACAAAAAAATGGCACTGGAAGGAGGCTTTGATGTCGCAAAGAAAAGCACGGAAAAGTTAGGAAATGCCCTAATTAAAGCTGCCTGTGTAATTCATTATGATTCATTTTTTAATTATCTGATCACATACTATTTTTTCCGCAGACCCCTCTTACCTCTGCTCACAGGATGTCCAGAGGCCTCTTAATGAGCAGCTATTCAGTAGTTTGTTTCATCTTCATTGTTCCATGTGTGGCCCAAGGCCTTATTTACTGCGTGCTATTAAATCCTGTTTTGAGGGCTAAATCCATAAAAAGGCTTTGGCCTGGTGACCTTGTGTGCTGAAGGATCTGACTTCTCAGCCCCCTGCTGCCTGGTGTTGAGAGGTAGACTTTATGGCCCAGGTGTGCTGTTGCAGCTGCAGCAGAGCAGGGCCAGCTCTCCAGCCTGGTTCCACGGTGCCATTCCGAGCCATCCCTAGCTCAGGTAACTCCAGGAAGCACGTGCCCTTCTGTGGCTGCAACCTACTGTCACCCGAAATCCAAATGATCATCTCCTTTCCCTGCAGAGTTAAGCGGGAGTCTAGGATTTGTGAGTCATGCATCCTGTTTTCGGCAGTGCCACTTAGGCACTGAAAAAGCCCTGGAAAAGTATTTAACCGAAGTTGTGACCCAGTTTTCCTCCCTGTGGAAAGGGAATAATGGCATGGGCCAAAACATGTCACAGAGGTGTTCTCTGGCTCCAGTGTTTACAAGTCCTTTGGAGTCTTAGTTATGGGAAAGACAATGTATTGCTTCTTCATCCAAAACTGAAGGTCAAAGTTGTGGAAATATCCCCTTCTCTCACTGCCTGAGTTAGATTTACAGAAGAACTCTTGGTGATTCATTTTTTTTACACAAGAAAAATGGGCTGCTTCCAGGGTTCTTTAAACTGGGATCTTCTAGATTCCCCCAGAAATCCCACCAACATGTTCTGGAGAAGTCCCGAGGGATTTATGGAGAGATAGTGAAGCAGGCAGTTTTCTTCTCAATTCAAACAGTCATGATTGTGTCTGTAGCAGAACACAATGAGCCAGGGATGATTCTTTGGCCTGGAGATCAAAGAGCATGGCATGACTCAGCCGTGTGGCTGAGCTCACCCTCCTCCCCTCCCAAAAAGCCGAGACACCTTGGCCGGGCTGCCTGGTGGAAACAATTGACCTTTGCTATCTCTCAGATCGTGCTGAAGCAAATCTGAGAGAGGAGAAGCTGGCAAGAACCAAACCCATGTTTGTGAGCAGGTTAACAATGGTGTGGGCAGCACTGACCAGGCTCGTGCTCTGGTCCTTATCAATTATCAATATAGACAGCGCCTGTGCAGCTTTCCCTGAGAACTTGTCACAGGGAATGTGGGGGAATCTCTAGGATCTGGTGTGCTTCATTGTTTCACATCTGGGTGGTTTAGGAAGGTCTGGATTATGTACATCCAGAGCCAACCAGGAATCCTGTGGTGTAATGGCAGCAAACCCAGTAGTCTTCGGTGGAATTTTGGGAGTGTTCCAATTCTAATGTTTTATCCGGGAGAAATTTTGCAACATAAGACTTTTGTAGGTAAATAATTCTCTTTCCGGAATACTGCTGGGCTTTATATTTCAGAGAGGGAGGGAGGGAGGGTCAGGAAGCAGGTACTTGAACCGGAATCTCTTACAGTTTAGGATAACACCCAACCTTGGAATCTCTTGCTGTATGGTTATTTTTCTTGCTTTCCATTGTTGTTTGGAGGTAGATGTGACAGAGGTGGTCATTTTCTGTTTCTGGGAAAAAATGCATCAAGAGATTACTGGAGCTTTTCCTTAATGGGGTTTTGACGATGTTTTCAAGGGCAGAGAAACAATTTGCTGCTTATTTCTACCCCGAGGCCCTGCCAGTGCGACCTCATGTTCATTTCCAGCCAAAAGCTGCATTGATTTTCTGCATCGATTTTCTTTCATTTGTATTTAATCCGAATTCAAAAGTGTGTAAATGATACTTGAATTGTTCCTTGTGTGTTAACATACTGGAAATTTTCATTGCATTGACTGGGAATATGCTTCCAAGCACATGCACTCACGTAGCATGTCAGATAGACCACATTTAATACGTGTAAGAAGAACAGAGCCACGAGAAGTAGGCTGGCTTGTCCAAAAGGAGCATACGTGTCTGGAAACAAAACTTTCTTTCACCTCTGAGGGCCTGATTGCTTCTCTGATTCTCTAATTGGTGGGCCAACACATGGGAAACAAGCTACGGAGTGGGGAACGACGCGTATAACTCTGCAAATGCAGCTAGACAATCTTGCACACGGCATTATTGAACTCTACAGGAGGATAGATTTTTTTTTTTTAAATCCAGCAAAGAAAAAAAACTATCCAAAAATCTATCCTAAATAAATCTTCCAGAAAATGGGGCTCAGACCTGTATTCAGCTTTTGTCATTTCTCTCTGTAATCTCTGGTGCTTTGCCTCTGACACCTTCCTTGAGCCTGATCAGGAGCTGGATTTCAGTGTTGCTGGGGCTTCCCTCGCCCCTGTTGTGCAACTGCTTGGGGAATCTGATTTTGGGACCTACTCAGATACTTAATGCTTAGATACTTTCCTGATCTCTGTCCAAACCCTTCTGGAGCTCTTTGATTTCTATAAATGGGATGATTCAGCCTGGCTGGATCCTTGTTGAAGGCTATGACACAACTTGGGTTAACTTCAGAATCAGCCCTGCTGGCAAAACAGACTTTCTTGTGAGATTTATGGAGCTTCCTGCTTCTCGCTGGGCTGCGAATGGAACAAGAATAGCCTTTCTCAGAGTGTCTTGGCACTGCTCCTTCTAGAGGGAACCCAGAACAGGAGACAACGAAAAATACCAAACTTCCACAGACTTAAAAAAACCCCAAAACAAATGCCTTTGCTTTTTTGTTGGGTTTGGTGGACTTTTCTTGGGTTGTTAATACTTCAGTCATGCCAGTTCACTCACCATTAACTTTTAGGAAAGTGTATATAGGGAACACATGAAGTTATGACTCAGTTGATTAAATATAATTCAAGTTGACTTGAAAAGGTGATGTTTTGGCACATCAAACTCTCAATGCCAGCAATTATTTTGCTTTTCTTACTGTTTCATTTGCACTGTCACTGTCACTCTTCTTAGCATTAAGTTAAAAGCCCTAAAACCCCTAAAGTCTCTGCACATCTCTCCGAGACAGATGAATGGCAGTGAATGTTAAAGTGACCTGCTGAAGACTGAAAAAGGAGATAAAGGAGCAGACAATCGAGGGTTCCCTGAATCTTCTGCCAAGTTAAAAAAACAGGATGAAAAATCCATTTAAAAGAAGACGTTTCTTGATGATGATGATGATGATTATTAACATTAACCTTCCTGTAAAATAAATACCCGCATGACTTTTCTCCTGCGAAATGTAACTTTTCATGGTTTTGAAGATGGGCAACAAAGATTTTTGCACTTGAGCTGGAAACTGGGATGATGTGCATCATAAATAGTTGCAAAATAATAGGACATTAAAAACATGCTTATTGTAGCTAATCTGAATTTGTTTAAAAATGGAGTGTGCCACCCTCATATGCACACCATCCAAAAAACCCAGTAGCTAAACAGGTTAGTCAGAATCACCTAAGTCCCAAAGTACTCAAGTTTAAAACCTGCTGACACTAAAAATACCCTCTTCATTTCTTCACCTGCTAGAGCAGGCCATGTAAACAGACATTGTCTAATAATAGTTGCAGATGTTCAAAAATAGTGTTTATATTTACAGTCATGAGCCATGCATTTCTGTTCACAAGCCACATGCTTTCTTTCCTGACGCTTTGCTAAACATACAGATTTAAAAAAAAAATCTTTCTAAAGCTTCTGTGACTCATGCAGAGCTCCAGCTCATTTTAATATAACCCAAGCTCTATCCCTTCTCATTCTGTAAGATCTTTATAGCTGCAGGTCCATGATTAATGAACCTTAATTCATTTAGTTCTCCTTCCTTTTGCTTCATGTATATGTAGACAGCTTCGTGTATGTGTGTATGTTTTTCCTTGCCAGCAAGAGAAATGGTAGCATATGACTGGGACCTTTTTGTCTGATTGACAAGAATTCTTCACTCCTCCTTCTCTTCTCACCTTTGCATGTGATTCTTTAATGTGTCAGTCTTCAAATGCAAGTTTGATAGTTACTTTTATTTTATTTTATTTTATTTTATTTTATTTTATTTTATTTTATTTTATTTTACTTTGCCTACCTTGGGAAGCCCTAAAGCTCTCCCTTAATCCATTCCTTTTTTGCCCTCCTCTAAAATGAGTAGAAATACTTACATGCGAAACGGGGCAAAAAAAAAAATCCTAAACCCCAAAGGAGAGGAAATATTCAACAAAAATTGAGTGCAAGAACAAGCACTTGTTTTTAATGTATTTTTCCTTCAGAAATACCCACCTGCAAACAAATGTTTGTCCGAAGGACCACTGCAGGTCAGCCCCCGGGTGGCTGGGGACACCTTGCCTTGAGCCTGGCTGTGTCACAGTGCACCCAAGTCACGAAGTCACAGTCCTGCTGTGCCTGTGGCTCCTTGATGTGCAGTTCCCTGCATCAATCACCTGTTTCCCGTAGGTCCCCCTTCAGTTTAAATACTTCAAGTACTTCTTTACCCGCTCCAGTTACTCTCAAGGTAATGTCAAAAGGAATAAATTTGCTACAAGTTATTGGCCTAACACTCGCTTGATGTTATATTTGTGAGTGGGCAACAAAAGGATACACTGCAGAGACACTGATGTAAGTGGACTGCTTTGTGCTTGTTGTTAAAAAGGAAACAAAACCTTTGTTTTACTGGTTTTATATTTAATGCAATACAATTGCAGTAAGGAGGCAGCAATTAAGAGACACTCTAGTTGCATGCACGTCGAATCCCATGTTTCTGTCTCAAAGTAATAGCAGTAGAATCAAAGGCTGTTACAGCTATTTGGATGTAACAATAACATTCAGCCCTGCTTTGTAGCTGCTAATGGATTTCTTCTCCAGCATGCCTTGGAGGAAATTATTTTCCTTGCTTTAGCGAGATGAGAAGCGACTCGGAAAGGCTGGGAAAATCTGTTTGTCTTTTCTCTTACTGAGATATAAATCAGCTGGATCAGCCTTCAAGCCAGCGGAGTTTAAGGCAGGTTTAAATTGCTGCTCATGAGATATGAGGTTTCACAGACAGTTATACAGCTGCTCTGGAGGGTCCTCACCATCTCTGGGTACAAAGCAGGGTGAGGAGTCTCCACAGCAGCTGTGGGGCAGCCAGAGGAGCCCTTAGCAAGACTCCTGGTCTAAAGCAGGGCTTTCCAAACTGTGATATGCATACCACTGGTGGGACACAAACCACTTCCAGATGGCAGATGGAGGCAGCTCCTCCACTCCTATGTGAAGCTGCTTGTAAAGCTACGGGGTAAGTGTTTCCACACAGATACTGGAAGTCATTCCGGGCCTTTGTGCAGACTCAGTTCCTGCCTGTAGCCACTGACAGGCAGTGTGGAGGTGCCCACCTGAGCTGTGAGGAGGTGTCTGCTTCGAGGGTTTGTGAGAGGAGACTACTTAAGGCAGTTTTCTGGACATGCCTTTGCAGATTTTTCAGTGGCGTTGCACAGAGTATTTATTTTCCCCCACTGTTTTCATTGTATCCGTTTTCTGATCTTGCCCTAATTTGACGATAATTGATTATTGCAGTGGTGCCATTCTTTCAGCAGAGAAATAGGCCACATGGTTTTAACCTTTGGGAACCACTCAGATATTTCAAAGATAATACTTTTCAGCAGTGATCTGACAAGGAAGCGATCTGTTACTGAAATGCATTTGTTTCTGTGGAGATGTAGCAGCCTTGCTTGGCATGTGATGATCAAGGTATGCATGACGAAATGTAGACTGTAATTAGGTGAGTTTTATTTAGCTCTGAACGAGGGTTTCTTTACCAAAAATATCTCTGGATCTTTGGTGATCATCAGGATCTTTGTTTTTTATTTTGTTAGTACATTGCACCTGAATGACACAAATCTCCCACACCACTGGCTTTTGGCCAAGTCTGTGAAAAGTTACTGCTACTGAGTAAAGTAAACAGGACAACAATAATCATATATTTTTCATGATGGAAGAGAATTGGTAGTTATCCATTTCTATTAGTTCAACTCTGCCTTTCCATTAGGACACTAAATGACTTCTTTACATACCTGATTTCTTTCTTTTACATTCGTTTTAGCTTCCTTTATGGACGTAACCTCTGCACGTGTTTTTTCAGCAACATTCACTGGAGCAGAAGAAGTGGTTTATAGGTGATCCTTTGAACTGCCCACATGGGTGAATGCAGGGACAATGCCAATGTTTGTCTTCAGCTTGCATGTATTGCAGCAGAGAAACTTGACCTTCTTTTAAAATGCAAACTACAGCTGTAAACTCCCAAGTTGTCAGGGAATCCTTGGAATATGGAAAAACAGACATATTTTTTTCCATGCTATTGTGAACCTTGTGAGAATCATGGTTGTACATCTTTGCAATACAGCCCATTAGATTTTAGAGTTTATAATTTCACATAACCGCACATTTCTTCCCAGAAGGCTTCTACCCACAAATAACAACTTCCATACACTGAGGGGACAGAAATTCCATGTTCTGTCCCAACCTACACGTCGATAGGTGTCTGAAGCATAGCTTAATAAAAACAGCAATTGCACAGCGTGTGGCTTTTGGCCCTGATGAAAAGGTGATCAGTTTTCCCAGTCAGTAGTGGTTTTTTGTGTAAATGCACATGGAGGAGCTGTTGGCGCTTCATACAAGAGTAAGTTTGTCCAAAGGGGATCTTGGTTTTATCATTGTAAAGAACTCCAAGACAGCAGGTACACCGGAGAGAAGGAAAATACGCAGCTGCAAATCTGGCTTCAGCTGTAGGTGTAAGGTTGGACTATTTCACGCTCAGTGACAAACAGAGCAGAAGCTGACTGTGGCCTCTTGCCTCTCTCTCTCCAGAGAGACGCCTCCGTATTTTGTTTCATTCTTCAGGCAGTCACCACTTGGCCGTGGGTTATGAATGATGCTTGCAGGGATAAACACCTGATCCTGCACCCAGCTGGGTGAATGTGAATCAGGAGCAGCTCAGGAGGACGATTCTGGCTGCAGGCAGATGGAGGCCCCTAGAGAGGTCACTCAACAGCTGGATTAGGAGAGGCTGGAAGTCCTCCAAGGTGCCTGGCAGGGTATGAACACCTCCCTCTGACTCACCTCGTTTACCTGCGTTTACCTCGGTTGCCAGTGCGGTTGTCAGTGACCTGCATCAGTTGCTGATCTGTGGGAACCTGCAGCACATTCCTGCTTTGAAATGCTGCCTGCATTAGCGACGTCATCCCTGCAGGGAGGAATGTTAACTCCAGTGCAACATCTGGGCAGCTGTTGGTGCCTGAGCCGACCGCACAGAGAATTTCACTGTCTCACGTGGTACATTGTTCACAGAGTTCCTGTTGGGGCACTCTGGCGTGTGGAAACAATCTTCCTACCCTAGAGCTCACAAGGTTATTTTGCTATTTGTCTGGGATAATTGATAAATCAATTATGCATCAGCACAACTCCTAAGCAAGCTCTAATGTCTGGAAGTAGTCTAGGACAAAGGCGTGAGGTTTTGGAGGAGTGCCTCTGTGTATATATAGTTGATACACCCAATTTGCTACTCTTTTGACTCTCAAGCACGCATAGCTGGAGTTTCTGGAGAGGTTTGATTTTGCATTAGTTTGTTTTTGGAGAGGTTGCCTAGTCCAGCAGTCAGAGCTCAGGATGCAAAGCCAGGAGTCCCAGGCTTTTCCCTGCTCTGCAACCTCAGAGTTTTTTCTCATGCCTCTTCCTTCTCAGTATTGCTATTTTTGATTTGGGGAGTGGTAGTCTTTACATTTAGGGCTGACCATTCAGAGTTCATGTCAGTGTTCAACAGTTAAGGCTGTTTGAGTTTTTGGCAGATATGAAATCCCACATTCTCAGAGGCACGGATTATAAAGCCAACAGGGACGGTTCCTCATCAAGACCGTGACCTATTTATTGGAGGTGGGCCCAATTCTAGACACCAGATCAAACATACCCAAACCCTGGGGAAGCTCAGTTCTGAATTCAGATCTGGGTGTGAGCTCATTCCCATCTCTGTAAACACCAGACAGGAAGACAAACAAATGGTTTTGGGGGAAATCATATCTATGATAATACGGGTAAAGTTTGGATCCAGAGCTGAACCCTGTTCCAAACTCTCTCAACCACTATAAATAGGTTTCCCATATCTCCAGTTACATAACTCCAGAAATTAAATTTTTCCAGCAAAGCTTACACATCAGCACAGAACATCGTCCTCGGCACGGTTACAGTAGCAAGTTGTCAGAGAATTTGATCATCAGGATGCTGGTAGAAACCTGGAAAAGCTCCAGTATCTTTTGTGCTGGAGATTAGAATCTGGTTTACTGTGTCTCTCTCCTGCTCTCTTTTTGTATCTCCTGGTTTTAGTAAACAAGAGGGTAAGGAGAGAAAAGGAAGGAACTCATCACGGGCTTTGAATGATGCAAACAGTTTAATTAGGAAGTAATGTTAGATACTGTTTCCCTTCCTTTGCTGTTTTCCAGGCAGGATGCATCCTTAGGAAACAATAATAGAACTGGGGATTACAAAGCCTTTGCAGGCATTGCAGCCAAGTGGCCACACAGGAAAGTGATACAGGGGCAGGCGCTTGTGTAACATGAGCGGAAGTTATTCAGCCTTCCTTGAGGAAGCGCAGCACCAGCGCTCAGTATCAAGACAAATATTCCTGTCAAGCTGAAAGGGAAGATAATGCTGGTTGCCATTTTGTATCGTCTCTCTTTGTGAAGTCTGCTGATTTTGTTCTCCCGAGCCTGGCTTTGAAATAACAGCACAACTAAAAATAACCCCACGTTTGGGCCTTAAAATGTCTCCGTGACACGAGGTCAAACAATAATGGGCATTTCCTACTCTATAACCTTTGTAGCAGGCACAAGGAAAAGCGTTCAAAAGGGGCATTGCTACAGGGGTCAACCTGAAACATTTGACCCTGAACTGGTTTAGTTCTTAAATTCTCCATCCAGGAGAAGGCCTGTGGAAGCCTGTGAGACGCCAGTTTTCGGTAAGCTGAATTTCCCCCTGTGCTATTTATAACTGTCCCAGCGTTTCACTGTGTAATAGCAGCGTTCGCAAATGCCTGTGCAATTAAACCCTCACCAGCTGGGCTCTGGGAGCCAGGTCCTGCAAAACAGAGCCCAGAAACGACGCAGAAAGGCCTCATCAGCCTGAAGAGGTTTGGTCTGCAAATTGCTGCTATCCACTGGAGTGGCTGGGAGTCAGAATGCCTGTGGTCAAACCCACGGCCCTGCTGCTGTGCTGGGTGGAGGTTAGAGACACTCGCCGCGCTTGTGAATCTCAGTTTACCACTGAACTGAAACGATGGGAAATCTCCCTTAAATGCACATTTCTTATAATATTACACTGGGTCTCTTTGGAATTGGAAAGCCGTTGAGGAGTCATTCGGTTCTTCTCTTTTGGGGATACATACCATGTGTTTTTCATACACTGGTCTCTCATCAGAAATTAATTGCAAGAAGAATGCTCTGTTATACCCTCTTTGTACATTCAGTATTCAATAGCCCTGCCATTTTCAAGTGGTTCCTGTGCTTCCTCAACAAAGTACTCCTGTTTTCCCACTTCTGACTGTGGAAAAAGTGAATTCAAGGATGATACTAAAAAATGCACCTAAAATACTGATATTTTTCCCCCCTCTCTGTACAGAGGTCTCTTGAAATGAAAACTATTGTCTGCCCGTGCTCTCTCTCTTTAATCTTTGAGCACTGAATTTCTCGGCTCCCTCAATAGTATGCACAAGCCTAACTCCCCTGTCTGCCCACAGCTACTGCCTTTGAGGCCTTCAGAGGCTCTGCCTTCAACCTAGTCTTTTACTTTGGAGACCCTGCATGACTTAGAGATACTCTTCCCTCTTGGCTTATCATAAAAGTGATTCTTCCCACTCGTTCTCTTTTGCATTTTCATGCCGCTTCATCTGGAACGCAAATATGTACCAGGAGCCTCAATCTTCCTTTGAATTCCCCAGTATCACACGAAGGGTGGTCAGAATTAGTTTTCAGTGGATAACAGGGTTTTTGACTAACTGACGTTTCTCATAGAAAATGATGCGAAATCTGCACGGCTTCATCTTTTACATGAAAAACTAAGAAAACAAAGAACCAAATTTTTCTGGGCCAAAAGGAGAAAAAAACCCTTAAACAAACCAACAAACAAATCCTTGAGGCTTGGAGGGTTTGTTTCTTCTCCAAACCGACATTTCTTCTCTTTGCTTTCATGGATATGTTTTTTCTGTCTGCATTTCTACTTAGACTTTTACCTGTGTGGGACATCTTTTGCTAAGGCTTTAAAAGAGTTCAGGTCAAAGGAGAGTCACTGACCACTGCTGCATTTCTGCAGATCATTCTGTTTAACTTCTCACTCACTACATGCGCCAGGATGTGAATAAAACCATGCTAAAGCACTTCGAGGTTCCTCAAGTGTGAAAGGAACCATAGAAATCCAAACTCTTCTGTTCCCTGGTGATCAGCACTGAAAAATGCAGAGAGTCTAGTGGGATTGAAGTGATTTATGAAACACAATCCCTGATACCCAGTGGCGTGTATGGAACACATTCTCTCAGTCTCGGGAGCACGGAGAACACAGCTCTGCAGATTTTGGCAGCACAAGGAGAGAGGGACGGAGCTGATCCCCAGCTCACCTCCCACACCGAGATCGGCCACCTCAGGGCCAGGGCTGTGGGGAGGAAATCCCAAAACAAGCAGCCCCATCCTACAACAGTGTGAAGAAGAGCCCCTTGCAGGTGCAAGCTCTTCTGTTTCTGACTCTGTGTGGGGCACTATGATCTTGTTTTGCTTGAGACTCCAAAGACTCAAAAGTTAGCTCTATACAGGGCTCCCAGAGATTAAATAAATTCAAAATGACATGCCCTGCATCCTGAGGGGTCATACCATTATGTGTAGCATTTTGTGCAGAACATTCATTTCTGATGAGGGCTTTTATTGATGGCATCATTAGTATCTAAAGAGAGAAGGAAGATTGATTTGCTTTGACAGAGCATCGAATATTCCTGTTAGGGTATAAACACGATTTGTTACCCATGCAGACAACTGTAGAAAAATTAAAAATTAAATTATATAAAAAGTATTTTTTTAAAAAGCCAGAAAAATTGCTTGGAACCAGACCTACTCAAGCTTGAGGCAAGTTTGTAGTTTGGAGCATAAAATATTGAATGAAATTATTACCTTGGTTTCTTACTCATCTAGTAAAAATAATCCTGATACAACTGAAAAAAGAAAATCTGAGTTTGTTTCAAACTGTTGCCACCTCATGACAAATGCAGGCTCCTTCAGCCAGCTACCCATGAGTCCCTCATGTACTTTTAAATTTATCTTTGCATCATGACAGGATGAGAGTTTTAATATTTGCCTTGTGACGGTAGGTTTTTCGTCCTGCTATCAGTACTTTGAATAATTTTGTTCTCATCCCAAGCTGTACATGAGAGAGTCAGTTTTTCTACATCACGGTATTTTCCCAGCATTTCCAAGCATTCTGGGACTTGGACGAGGTGAAGTGAGGAGGATGTATATCTGAGATGAGAATATCAGGCAAAAAATGGTGTACATTTGCTCTCCTAACCCAGAGTTTCTCAGCAGTGCTATCTGTTGTAAAAGCTGCAGGAAAGGGGAGTGCACAGTTTGATTAAATATGAGCTTGAAAACTGAGTTTCTGCGTTTGAAACTGGGTTTCATGCAAAGATGTAAAGCTTCACCCAGGCCTGTTAATTTTATTTCATGGGTTTGCATTAGGCAATGACTCAAGAAGTTGGGCACAGTTCAGGAGACCTTGGGCCTGACACTGAATTATCTTTTTTGCCTTGCAGTGCCAGGCTGGAGTCTCAAAGCCCAATTGCTCTGCGCAAGCCTCTAAAAGCACCACGGATTTCATGGGTCAAATTTTACCTTGGTGGAGCAGAGCAACTCTTCAGATTACTGTGATTAGATTTTGTCCTACATTTGATAGGAGCTGACTGGGCCAGGAGAGTTTTCCTTTCAGTCACACTGTACAGAAGCACCTGAGACATTCAGGTATACACACCCTGGTTATTTTCTGTCAGGACTTGTTGCATTAACATCCAGGGACTATCCTTTAGCATCAGCTCCCGTTTTTCCCATCTGAAACAAGGAGAGCTCCCAATCTTTTGTAGTCCTGACTTTTGGGGGTTTATAAGTGATAAATTTCACGTAAATAATGTGAATGAAAGATTTAACCTAGTGTGGAATATAATATTTCTCTTTTTTTTTTTTTTTTGGTAAATAAAAGCATTACTTATTTAGACATGTTGAGGCAGTTGTTCAGGTTGTGAAAGAAATTGCTGTCTTCAAAGCTGGATTAATGGCCCTTGGGGCTACACAGAGAGGATGGTGGGGAGGCGACAGGGGGTATATGCCAAGATTGAGAAAAATATACATTAAAATTGTGCTGAAAATGTCTGAATTGATGTTTTCTTTTGTTCTGCCAAGATTCTTCTCTGGTTTAATGAGCACACGTAACTTGTGCTGACTTGAGCTGTCCGTGAGCAGAAGCCATCGCGTTATTTTCACCGCATCTCTGGTCCAGAGAGAGCAAGAGCTGCTCGTTGTTTTGGGATGGTGCTGATGGGCAAAGTGAGTGCATTTAGCAGGTCGTGCTCATGATGTTTTCTGGGGGGGTTACCTTTTCTGGGGGCGGGGGGGGGGGGGGTTTTTATTG
>VZTE01006050.1:1035774-1046691 GCA_013397775.1 Eulacestoma nigropectus | reverse complement strand
TTATTCATGGGGAAATCTTCCAGCCAAGTCCACCTGTTGACTCCAACCTGTTCTCCCTGTCAGTCAAATCCGAGGAGTTCCTGATTTGCTCTGCAGTTGGCCTTGACACCCCTGGGGCCAGCGGGAGGTGAGGATAAGTAATACCACTCCAAAGATCCTCAGCACACGGCAGTATCAATGCCTCTGGGCACATTGGATCATAGGTTTGATTCCTTTGTGAGCTGCCAGTGAAACCTCACCATGGCAGTTTTTCCTCAAATTTTATATTAAACAGCATGTATCTTATCTCCTTATCTCCCTGTGAGACAGCAACGTGGAAGAGTGTTCAGGATCAATCTTGTGCTTCATGAAAATGACCTGGCAATATTCCTTTGCCAGATCATTCTCACATATTTCAAAACAAAACCAAACAAAAACTCCTACCAGTGAAACACTTAGGCTGAGTTTATCCCTGGGGAGATGATGAGAAACAAACAACACGTGACAGTTGCTAATCACAGTCTGTAATATATCACTGGAAGACTCTGAGAGGCTGCAGCAAAGGGCACAGTATTCAGAACAGAATAGAATGGCTTTGATCTGAGGTTCATTTTGGGTTATGCTGTGGAAAAAAACACCCCAACAAGCCCGAAACAAACCTTGCTCTGTTACAAAGATAAAAATGACTAAAGCATTCACGTTGAACTTTATGAACAGGTATCTCAGTAGATTCTAGGAACATGCAAAACCCGAGTAGCAGGGTTATGAGCACATCAGTAGTATGATTATGTGCAAGAGTTAAAAGCAAACTAGCAATTTGCAAATTCTCCAATAATTTATTACACATTATTTATTATTTATTTTGTATGATAAACTAGATTAGTTATTAATTGTTCATGTTTTTATTCATTAATTCATTTATTACTAATTCATTACTTCACCATTTGCAACTAGAACAGCATTTCACGTGCAGTGAGTGCACCAGGGCCAATGAAAACCTTCAGTGGCAGAATCTGAGAGGGACAGAGGATGCTGTGGGAAAACACCTCTGGTCGTCTTATCCCACCTCCTGCTCAGAGCAGGTCCAGTCACAGAAAGATGCCCAGGGGCTTGTGGAGTTTTTAACCTCTCCAAGGGTGCAGAGTTGCCAGCCTTTCTGGGCTCCTGCTATGGTGTCTGACCACCCTTCTGGTACAAAGCTCTTTTCTTTTATCTTGTCTAAATGCCCCACTGATTGGTTCTTTTGTTTAAAAGACACCGACTTTTCCATTTTCTGCTTATATAACACAGTTTTCTGCCTTCTCTTCTTTATCCCTCTACCACAAAGCACTTGGTGAAGGAATTATGAAGCCTACAAGAAAGCCAGGCTCTGGGAAATGACTGATATATGCCATCTTTCAAAGCTGTCTGCATGATACTCTGTAGAACATAGATTAGGATTCTCCTTCTAAATCACTTTTATTTGAATTGTTCTGATATAAGTGCAGTTGTCATGTGATGACACACTCCAATTAAGTGATGGATGCTTCACAAAAAATGTTATTCTAACAAACTACTGATTGTGTCAGTGCTTTCCAAAAACCAGTATTGTTTTTGTTGTTACGCACCCTTAAGATAGCAGGAACTCTCTTTGGGAATTTCATGTTTATTGATTGCGAATATTACTCCCTGTGATTGTGGCTACCAAAGCGCTCTTGATCTTCAGATTGATTTTTGGTCAGAGGTTTGGAAGGTTTAGTCCAGAAATGCCTTTGGAAAATGTGCTGTACCCTGAAGGAATACCCTTGGTATTCACCAGATTACGTATGAACTAGGACATTCATCTTTCGTTTCTCTAACTCTTGGATGCTCAAAGGTGGAAAAACATGCAGAGATAAGAGGCTGTGGCAGGTGAGCCCCAGTTCTCAGCCCTCGCCTGGCTCTCGGCTGGTGCCGTGACGGGAGGTAGACGGCAGTGCAAAGCGGGACGAAGAAACCCCATTTCTCCCTGCTTTCATTTGATCTGCTTCCTTTCTCACATCTCCGTGTGTGGGGCGAGGGGGAGGGGAAGGAGGGTGAGGAGGGGAGGACGAGGGTGGGAGTTTCCTTCATGCTTCAGCAGTGGTGCTGAATGTGAGGGAAACAATAGTTGGTCTGGTTCCAGGCATTCCCTTGGGCAGGGGCTGCTTGGGGAGGGAGCGCAGAGCTGTGATTCTCACAGGTACCATTGCCAGTGGCTGGAATACCTGTGGGGCATCTGGGAACCGATAGGAAAGTGGCATGCAGTTGGAGATATGTCCTAAATTTCATCCTCCGAGTTGTCAGGGAAATAATAGACTTTTCTACCTCTGAATCATTTTCAAGATAAGGCTTAACACTCCGCTGTCAAGATGACACTTCCTCTTCTCAAACGACAGCCTTCATTTCATCTGAAGTACTGTAAGTGCACGTTGCTTTCATGCACTCAAACTCCCCCCCAAAGCCTGAGTATTGTCACAGGAGGAGAAAAGCTCCTCTGAAAAGGAAATACATGTAACCAGCTTGCTGGTAGTGGCACCACAAACCGCCTGAGCACCACGCTGCCTTCTCTCCTTACCAGCTGTGATTAAGAGGCCTGAACTGCAGGTAACTGCTTCAGAAAGATGCAGGGGCAAGCATCCGCTCTGCACTGGAGGCAAGAGCAACCAATGGTTCTGCACCAAAAACAATCCCTGCCCGCCCCTGCCTGACAGCAGGCAAGTTTCTGATCAGCTCTTCTGTTTTCTGATGCTTTCATTTCTCAGAAAAAGGAGCTTGATCCTGAGGCATGGGTTGTGATTCACGTGGGGAAAGATCCTGCAAAACCGTGTTATGTTTTGTAACATCTCAGCGTAATTCAAAGTTATTGCAATTTACATCGTGCCTTTTCTGCCGATGGGAAACTTTTGTGGTGAAAATGGTTTTACAAGGGCTATATGTGATTTTCTCGGGCTCAGACTTGAACACAACAGTCTGGATATTGTCAAATCTGATTTGGACTGCCCGGGCAGCCTCTCAGCAGCAGAATGGGCTCAGCTAATAATGAGCTGTGTCTTGAGATTCCAACAGTGTCTTCCTCCTGACAAGAGCAATATAAGATTAGTCTTCTCATGGAGCCACAACCTTTGGCTGCAGCTGGCATCACGGTTTACCAAAAACAAGAGCAAAACTCTAGATGAACTTTATTCGAACTCTTACAGGTTTGGTTTGGGTCAAGTTCAATGGCAAGTCAGCTAAACATTATTTAAGTCTTGATTGTTTGTTCCAGGCACGGACCAGAAACACGGGGTGGAAAAGAGCTGCACCCTTCTAGCAGGTGGCTGGTGAGGAGACTCATTTCTTTTTAGAGGTCCTGCCCTTGTAGAGACTGATTTACACACCTCTTGCAGCCCTTCACGGTCTCCTGTCTTGGTCCAACTCTGCTGACCAGCTCAGCCCCTCTGAGGAAGTAGCTTCTGGGATGTTTGGAGGAACAGTTCCTCTGCCATCTGAGCTGTAAAGCCTAACATTTTGTGCTAGGAAGCCCAAAGGTGGGAAAGAAAGTGATTTCTGTTCTTCCCTCCCAACCCCTACCTATAGCATGACTCTGAATGAGGATGAGTAATACTGCCCTTGATTTTTATTGGGTTTTTTGTTTTTCCTTTAAAGAGGGCCTTTTTCTTTCCTCCCCCCCCTCTTCTCCCTACTTGTTATTAAGGAAAAAGATGCAGGAGAAGGGATGTGTGTAGAAGAGTGTGTGATGCAGAAAGCCATCTCTAAGATAGCTATCTTTTTGGGAGGGGCTTGTGAGGAAAATTTTTTTAAAAAACACATGCAAAACAATGCCCTTGCTTCTCTCTGGGCTTTTTGTATTATTTGCGATGAAGGTTTTGGCTCACTTTTGGGCAGGACAGTCTGTGTCTGTGTGCGTACACAGGGCGAGATCAGGGGAACACATTACAGAGCAGCACAGAGAGCTTGCCCAGCCATGGTGCCTGCTTGCATGAGGCAGTGGATTCTTCGGCTCCTACATCACTCCCAGCCTGGTCAGACATACCCTGCAGACAGCAGACTGCTTAATGTGTTGCTGTTGTTTTGATTCCGAGGCTCTGGGGCCTGGCTCTCAGCTGGCTTGGACTAAAAAGGGGCAAACAACAAACCCAGATAACTCAGAGGATGCAGGAAATAAAGGACATATATGTATGTTTAAGGATATGGATGATGGAGGAGGACTTGTTGATATGGCTGTGAACTCTTGTGATATATTTAGAACTTTGGAGTAAAGCTCCAGTTCACTGAAGTCAATAAAAATATTGCTGCTGAATTCACTGGAAACAATTCTTCTGTCCTCTGTCAGAGGAAAGTATTAGTTGAAAATATACATCCACAGCGCTTTCACATCTGTGTCCCCAGGGAATAAACGACACTGTACTTCCATAATGCCCACGCACAGGCATACATCTTCCTAAAGATGCTGTCGTGAACCCTGAAAGCCCTGTCTTTTTTCTTCTTTTCTCAGCTTCCAGGTCAAGTCCTGGGTCAGGTCATAGGTGTTACCACTGGGGAGGCGGAAGGAAACGTGTCCTACTCACTCCAATCCAAGCAAGTTTTTGTGTAGGAGTGGAGTGTTTTGGGGCTGGGTTTTCTTTTGTTTTGTTTTGTTTTGTTCTGTTTTGTTTCGTTGGGTTGGTGTTTTTTTGCAATGAGTTACGTTTTCTGTTCTGTTTTAAAAACAAAGCAAAGTGCATGTAAGTCACATACACAGCCACCTTCAGCTTTACCCAAGATCTCTGCAGCAGAGGAAAGGCAACAGTGTTACAAATGAGCAAATGGTATTTTGGGGTTTTTTTATAAGTACTGAGTTCTTTGGATCTGCCTGAACCAGACACTAGGGATTGGTGTGTTTCATAACCAATATCAAAATAGTTTTAGTATCAGTCACTTGGATGTGGCACTCTACTCTAGCTTTGTTTCCTGTGGTGTCTTCTTGGGAAATATTAACTGAACTGACTTTGTAATTTTTCCATGGCTGCTCTCTCTGCAGGATGTGCCCTGTGCCAGATGGTTGACTTGAATGAATTCTCTTTACATAGTTAAAAATCACTTTCTTTTATTATTCATGACTTGTTTCTTCCATCTCTCATGTTTCTCAGTTTTCTCTCTGCTTCATAGATGGGTAGTCATGCCAGATTGAGATGAGGCTGCTGCTTCCTCTTATATTAGGAAGCCATGTTGGGACAAAAAAGCGTGTCAGAAGGACAGAGGGCATTTTCTCAGGTTCCAACTGTGAAAACTCCCAGTGCCTGTGTTGTAAGGAGATGCAGAGAGCTGGTTTTCGTGAAGTAACCATACTGTCGCTTTGTGGCTCTCTGCAAGTTTTTTGTCTGCAAGAAGTGAATAGGAAATTGCAAATAAACTGCATGGGAATTTAAAGTATCTGTAATTTTTTAAGTTAAACTGTTGAGCTGCGTAGAAGTACTCCCAGCATATATGAAAATCATAATGAGTCAGTGTCCTTCAAGATACAGCACCCACATTGCTTAGAAAGATCACAGAGCTGGCCTGATGAAAAGATTATGCACTCAGCTGCACATGCAGTACAACTAGGTATTAAAAATCAGGCTCTGAAGTATTTGTTAAAAGCAGATCTAACCCCATTGATGTCAAATGCCCTGGTTTTCTTTGGGCAGGGATCTATTGCTTTAAGTTTATATTCAATATAAACATCATATGTAATAATAAATCTTAGGAGCACATGCTCAGATTATTTGATTTATAATTTCATTTAGTGTAATGCTATTGCATTTCATTCCATTCTTGTATTTCTCCTTCCTCTGTAACAACCTTGTAAAAGTGACAGGGAGGCTCAGATCTTTGCCCAGCAAACAATATATATTATTTGCTACATGAAAGTGGTGCACAACTCTCTTAAATGTTCCCTAGCAGACTCCTATTGCATTCCACAATGTGCCTGCACTTGAACCACCTCCATTCATATCAGAGTCTTTTTATCCCAGCACACATTGAGCAAGCTGCTCTGAAGCTTAATTCTCCTGACCCTTCAGTGCAGTCGGATATTGTCACCTAATCCCCTTTTTTTCCTTCTGTCCCATGTGTGGTTTTGACTTCTTTCTCTTCTCAATTCCTTTTTCCTCTTCCCTTTTTCTTTCTTTCTTATTCTATAAGCCTCTCTCCAGGCTCCACATTCCAGAATTCATCCTTGCATTAGGGCTGCAATACAATGCTCTCCCAGTGTTAAAGGATTAGACATTAAGGAGACTGTGGCAACTCCAGCCTTGCTCTGTGCACAGGGGGAACATAAGGGGATGGAGGAGCACCCGCTGAAGAGGAAGGAGGCTGAGAAACAAGGGAGGAAAACGGCATCTTAGCAAAACCAGAGTGGGTGACAAAGAGGTTTGTGTGATTAAAAGTAACGCTTTCTGCTCAGTTTAACACTCTGGGTTGTTTCTGGAAGACAGTAAACCAGCTGGAAAGCAAAGTGCTACACATTACACAGGCACTGGCACGTTAAATGCAATTTTTATTTTAGCAGCCATCTCTGAGGAATGGCCAGTTTGAAGTTTGTCACGTGGTGGCATTCCATTCCAACGCATGAGGTGCCACTGTTGTCTGAAGCGCCAAGGTTAATCAATAGTGCATAGGGTTTTTTTATCCATAGATAACTCTGCCTCTGACTCCCAGATTTCCAAAGTTCATGCTACTCCCAGAGGAGGAGACTAGGGTCTTAACTTCCAAATATTTCCTGCAGATGGGTTTTCATTTGTTTTCATCTTCCTAAAGAGAATGGCCTTTGTTAAATGTCCCTTCTACTTTCATTGTTAGATTGGAAACAAATTATTGAATTGGAAAAAAGCATAATACTTTTCAGGATACACAGGTTCAGAACAGTGTAGAAAACCATATTTTGGTAAAATTAAGATTAATTTCTTTCTTTGTCACCACCCCTGCGAAAGTATTTTTGTAAAAGCAAATTTAAGGATATAATCATGCTTCATTTAAATCAATCAGTGATCTCCAGAAGCTATTAAAGAATTAAATTATTGAAATGGGGCCATTCCTGAAGCACGCAGACCTATTAGCGGAGCAATAATTGTCTATTAGAATCTGTAGCATGACTCACAAAACCCCATTGAGGGGTTCTTGTTTTCCACCAAGGTTGTTTTGGTATTTGTTGGTGGGGTGGGAAAACGAATGTGAAGGAGCAAAGTTTTGCATTTTCCATGGGAGGCGGTGGAGCTCGTGGTCATCCTAATCTCTTACGGAAGTGAGGCCTGCCGTCGTGGGCCAGCTGCCGAAAAAGTTTTGTCACCCAGACTCATGAGTCTCACCCTTGTGGCTGACAGTTTCATTGTTCCCGAGGAACGTAAGTGTCATGGGAGGTCATGGTTGCATTATTATTATTCAGCTACATTTGAATAAATGTACTTGGCTCTGTAAAGAATGCTACAGGCCTACTTAGCCTGCTGTACCCCACAGGCATGTGGTGAGGCTTAAAGATTGTAAAGTGCTTTGAGTTCCTTGGAAAAAAAGGCACTACATGAATGCAACAGATTCCCATTTGTTCATATAGCATCTGGTCCCACATCAGTGATGTTATGATATACGGGATCAGACCCGGAGTGCTGTACATGTGTTGGATTATTCACAAACATAAACGGAGATATGGCCCCAACCCCAAGGTCTCTGCAGTGTAAAGAGCTGACCTGGCAGCCTACCAAACACACCTTCTGCAAGGCACTGAGGGGGCTTTTTAGCACCAAGCAATTAAGGGTGAGGATTGAGACTTGGAGCAGACAGGGGAGAAGGGCACAGGCTGAGCATTGGGAAGATGAGCAAAATCCGTGCTGTAGGAAGAAAGGTTCAAACCCTGAAATTGAGGGTTGTTTTGAGTGCAGCAGCGATGTTTTGCACTGTGTACTTGCACAGTGGAAGTGTATTTCCTGTGGAAATACATTGTGAGATTTTGATGAGAACAGAAACAACTGGAGCGGCAGCAGTGAGACAGCATCATTTTAATAATGAACAAATACTTGATCAAGTGAATGATTTTGTTGGCTAGATTCTCACCCTCTGTCGCCTGGCCCGTACCAAGCAACTTTTATGGTTTATGGTGTTTTCTTCAAGCTGCAGATTTTTGAGATCCATATATTAATATATATATATATTTTTTTTTTTTACAGAAAGGAAGTAAACTTTGGAACAAGACAGACATTCATGCCATTTGCACATGGAGATTCTTCTGTCAGCAGGGTGCAGTTTGCTGCTTACCTGCATTAAGGCCAGGCCATGATATTCTCTGTTGCATAGACTCCGCAGTGGCTTTCAGTCTTTCATCTCCAAAATGCCCCAGGAACTGGAAAATGGAAAATGGGTGAAATCTGGAATTAGTACTAAAATAGCACGTGCAACTGCTCCACACAACGAGACTCAAGGCTTCTGTTTTTGCACGGAAAGCTTGTGCTCTTCATGGTTAATAAAAGAAATTACATGTCGATAGTGTTCACAAAAGCTGCAAGAGCACAGGCACTGTGTAAGAGCCCAAAAGAAAATGCTTAGAGTGACACTATCATTTTCCCCACCTGTTGCCCAAACTGTCAAAAGGAAACGCGTCTCTTATTTCGCTCTGAATAAGATGTAGTGTGTTTGTGGTTTGGGAGACGATGGCTTGGTTCTCTGTCAGTTGACACAGCTGGCTGGCTGCGAACCAGAGCTGTGGCTGAGACATCCATGTACCTGCCTTGCTTTTCAGGCTCAGGCAGAGAAATCTTTGCCTGCTGCAGCTGGGTGTTTAGCAGTCTAACAGGGCAGGACATTAGTTTGAACCTATTACAACTTCGAAATGGCAAATGTGAAGAAAGGATGCGGCCAGTGAGAATTCAGGGATAAGGAGTAGGGCAATGAACAGGTTGAAGCTTTTAAAGCAACCCTTATGTAGTTATTCAGATACTCCTCACATGTGCTGTTCCAAATTATTATTGAAGAATTCAATATACTTAGTCTGTGCAAATTAATTTTTTCTTTGGTGCAAAAAATGTCTGTTGCCCAGACTCATCTCCCATTTCTTCTCATTGCTGAGAACCTTGTGGCAACCATGTAAAATTCTTTCACGTCCTCCCATTTGCCTTCCCTACCTCTTTCATCTCTTCATTCTCCTTTACCTACATTCTGTCCTGGATCTGCTCCTGTGAAAATTATCCCCAGCTTTGCAGATGTTAGTGACGTTGGGTTAAACTGCTGGGGCAGTTTGTCTCAGGAAAAAAATAATCTGCTGATGGTGGTGGGAAACATGTCCAGGCCAAAATACTACCTGGGAGAGACTGGTGGTGGTGAAGAAAGTGGAAACTCCCTAGGCTTCACGTTTTCCAAGGCTAAAAGAGCTGGTGGGATTTGACAAAGTTGCTTTTTTGTACATTTGGGAAACCAAAATTGTATGGCCTTGTGAAAACAAAAGTGGAAGGTGAATGACTGGGCAATAAGGGCTAGATTCCGATTTAGTTTATATCTTCTACATACAGGTTTCCTATTTTCCCAGTTTTTCCAAGCTGTTAACATTTTAGGAAAAAAAAATTCAAGCTAGAAAAAGAAGAATGTGTCGATAGCCTTTGCTTTGCTCAGGACCTAACAATTCTTGAAAGGTCTATTCCTACATTAAAGAAAAAAATCAACAAGCACTTAGCCCCCATTCCAGTTATAACTTTTTTTTTTTTGGTGCTATCTTCCCAAAACAAGAAAATAAAAGGAAAATAAGAACAGCTAGACAGGGAACTACTCCCAGATGATAATAAACCGACTCAGAAAATTTGAGAACAAGCTGAATCAACCCTCTAACAGACGGGAGTCTTTACTGTTTTACTCTTAAGAGACACTGGTAAATCATTTGGCATTATTAAAGATACCAACCACAAAAAGGATCTGTAAAAATACATGTTTCCAACTTTTCATCATCTGGGATTCTGTAGTTGTTAGTGGTCCGTGAGTCACTGCTGATATTTAAATGTTATATATTCATTTGGATAGGTGCATAGCAGCAACCTCCAAGAATGAAATAATTGCCACCCATGTGAAAAAAAAAATGGTGGTTTCCTGTGCTGACATATGTAATCGAAACATCTTTTTTACTTGAAGCAGATCCTTTAGGCTGTAATCATAGATACAAAGCACAGTAGAAGTATCAGATCTGTCTCACCACTGTATTAGCCTGGCTTTATTCAAGTGCAACTCAGCTGAAAAAAGCTGCAGTTGCACCAGCATAAAAGGGAATATTTTGCCCACCAAGACAGCTCTGCATTGCCTCGTGCCCTGCTTAGTCATTTGCACCAGGCCAGGGAGATGCACAGAGTTCTGTGTCTGATTTTGGTTGTGGGGTTTTGGTAGACGTTTGTGGTATTTTAAAAGACTCCTCAGTGTGGTCGGCAGCAGAGAACCCATCCCACAAACTCTGTCGGATGCTGGAGCTGCTGGAATGTAATTTGTTGTCTAAAAGTGGTATTTACTAATGGAGATAGACTAGGATTTCTCAGAGAAGTCCAGGTACTTTCCAACATGTCTCTCCTGGTCAGCATCTGGAATTCAGGATTGAGAGAGGTCTAAAGGCAGCTGGGGAGATAAACATTACGAGGGCATTAGAAAACATGGTATTATAATTTCTTGTTTCGTGACTTTTGGAAGCAGAAGTTAATAGGCAAGAGACATCATTTTATATAATAATTCCAGTTCAAGTTCTGATGAGTAACATTTTACGTGCTTTTGGCAAGCAGAAGGAGGAGTAGGTTCCCACAAAACTTTGTATCTCCCAGTTTCTTTACATGTGGGTGCCATCTGTACCTTCCACCCCCAGTGCTCCAAAATAAATGGGCAGAATGGCATTTCAGTGGCTTCCTACAAATGTCCAAAGTTCCCAAGCAAATTCTTGAACCTCAAAAAAAAAAAAAAAAAAAAAAA
>VZTE01006050.1:956733-1035723 GCA_013397775.1 Eulacestoma nigropectus | reverse complement strand
AAAAAAAAAAAAAAAAAAAGGAAAGAAAAAAAGGGCAGCTGAAAAACAAATGAGATGTCTAGAAAGTCAGAAGTTGGTTCAACATTTCCTATTTATGCACACAAAAATGACAGCTTAATACATTTTTTCCCTAAAGAGGCAAGGGTTTAGTGTGCAGTATCCCCCTAACCACTCAGCACTCTCCAAGCATAAACTCAGCAAAGCTTATATAAACTAACTGCAGAACCTCACAGCTGCTGCAAAATTTTGTGGGACAAACTCATTTGGTTTAAGTGGAACAAAAAATATGAAGGTCAAAACAGGGGCTCAGTCTGACCCTTCCTTTTTCCGGATAATGTATGGAGCCTTTCTATTTGCCTGATGTACTCTGAGTCTTCAGAATGAAAGTGCACCACATCCCTACCAAGTTAAGTAGTTTATAAACAGAGAAACACACCATTTTTATCACTGAAGTGAAAATGTATGGGGGAATAACTGTTTTGAGTTACTTCTAAGCTGTGAGATTCCTGGCCGATTCTTTTAGTCTGAGCTGGAGTTGTCAGCAGGTTGTCTTATTGTTCCTTTTGCTGTTTAACTTGAGAGGCTCCATCTAAAAAGCAGTGCTTGTGTGTGTGCATAAGCTAGACAAATAAATATCAATCATCTCCCAGATGGTGATAATATGCCCCATGGGAGTGGAGAGTAGACTTGCTCTGACACTTCTGCCTGTGTGTACATTCACTGCATTTCTGAGCTCTCCAAAATCCAGCACCCTTTGCTCATCTCAAGTTGTGCGCCCAGTTATACTTTTGCCGGTGCCTTTCCTGAGTATAGTCCCTTGTTTGGCCCCTTTGTATCTGGGTGTCTTCCCCCTCAGAGCCAGGTCTTTCAGATTTTGGAGCTTGCTGGTTTATTTGATTCTACTTTTAGGCAGCTTTTATGCATCTAATTTTGAGTGTGTAATCCAGAACCTCGAATTAGGCATCCCTGCTCCTTGGAAAACGAGAGGGGAAAGCGAACTGCCTCAGCCTGGGCCTCATGGTGGTGAGATCCCTGAGCAGAGAGACTCCTTTGCTGGTCAGTAGGAAATGACTTCAACTCTGCAGCTCCTTCTCCTGCCTTTAAGTGCTTGACTGGGAGCTGCAGCGAGGTATTTCCCTGAAACCTTTCCGGGAATAAGGTACTTATGTCATTTTCTTGGAAACTATCGTGGAGACCATTCCTTTCTTTTAAAGTATAGCCAAGAAAGTACTGCCAAACCTTTTCATGCCGTGTTCACAACCCCAGAATATGAATAGCCCGTTCCCTGTTCTCTTGGCTGGGTTTCAGGCCCATATGGCCGAAGCGCCCTGAGGATCCCCTAACCACTAAACCATACTTGGAGCAGGGAGCAGTTTTTATCCCTTCTGTTGAAGCCATTCTGCTTTGTAGAACAGCCTGATGAGTTTTCTGGACTAGATAAGCCAAGAGAAGGCATACTAACGATGAAAGTGAGCCCTAGGTTGTCAGCTGTCAAGAGGACACAGATTCCTGCTCCTGCATTCCTGCACTGGTGACTGCTCCCACAGCTCATAATGAATAGTTGTTGGATGGGAATTCACTGAATAATAGGCCACTTTTCTCTTAGACGGTATCCTAATCCTGGACAGGAGGCTCTGTCTCCATATTTTGGCCCTATGAAATAGTCTCAATAGAAAAGTCCAGAGTTTATCACTTTCTTTCTGACACACAAAACTTTCTGACACTGGTAGGTGGCCCCCACAGCAAGAAAGGCCATGAAAGAGCTCATCTTTTACCTGCTTTTGTAAAATCCTGCGTTTGTGCTGAGTAACTTTGACACCTGATATCTGTTTGTAACAAGTAATAGGTAATTCTTCCAGTCATTCTCCTCTAACTTTCTAACGAAACTCCAATATTTCCAAAAAATGGATTATTTATCATTATGGTTCATAAACACGAAGCGAAGATCAAACACAAAAGGTGTGAGACAAGTGGGCATGGAGGAGCCGTGAAGCTTTTTCCTGCATTGTTGCTTTTTGAGAACACAAGGCTGGGAGCAATAAATGCCTCAGTTGGTTATTGTTTGTGTGTGACAATTGACTGCGTAGGCAGGAACACACCTAGAAAATTCACGGGTGCATCCAGTGCATGGATGTTTCCATAACTTGAAGATTAATGTCTAAGATGCCTCTTGCCATAAGGAGGAAGGCAGCAATTCTTTTTCTCTTTTTTTCCATAAAATCCAGGCTTTTGGATTATACAAAAATAAATGTTTTTCACAGTCCTTATGATTATGAAACGTGTTTCCCATTATCCAGATCATTCAGCCATCCTGTATTTATGCAGGGAGATGAAAAGGGAAGATTAATCAGTGACTGTAGAGATACTCAGTCAACAGAGCTCGAATTTTATATCTGTGTTAGTAGCTCTGCTACCAGCTACCAGATTTCTTTTTCTATTGTATTTTCCCATTTAGAGAAAACAAAACAGGCTGCTAGCTGATGATTATTTTAAGAGAAAACCAAAGCTAGTTGATTATTAATATAAAACAAGCAGCTCTGCCTTTTAATATTCATTGATGTGTCCATTCTTCAATGCACATAAATGACACAGCTCCAGAGTGAAGCTGTCCTAATTTCTATCAGCTGAGGACCTGGTTTATTACACATTATCAAGTAACATATGACTTGCATTATAATTACAACTTTAAATGAGTAGAGCATTTTTTTTTTTTTCAGTTTGCCGCATACCTTGAGTGCAAAATATGAACACAGCGCTTGCAAAGAAAATAAAAGGGGTGGCAGGAAACTGCACTCAGAAGGAGACTGCAGGTAATAAAAGTTGAAGTAAAAAGGAAATTTGCTTTGAAGTTCCTGCTCAAACACCTCCTGGAATGAGGAAAATGGTAACTAGCTAACATAGAAAAATTACAGAGAACATAAAAAATTGTTGTTATTATTATTATTATCATCATCATTATTTGGGGAACACTGATAGTTTTTAGTTGCTTTGGCTTTGCATTTCTTTTGCTCTAGTAAGTGAAAGGCAGAATAGACCCCTTAGGATAGATTGCATTTACTCTGCTATTTTAGAACAACTAAAGCATTCTGAATCCAGTAGAAACTGGCAAAGTGAGCACGGGAGGAGACTCCTGAAAGCACAGTAAGCTGGTAGATGAAGCTGGTAATTGAGTTGCATGTAAAATGATGGATGTTTTTACTGGCACAGTACTTGTATCCACCATGCAAGGACTACTGAGCCTTAAGGTAGGATGTTAGACCTCTCTAGGTGTTCTACCAATGGCTCTGATTCCTGGGAGGGCTGGCTCAGAGAGGAACAGGAGTGGGGTTCGTGTCCCAGCCATTTATTCTCTTTCCCGTCCCTGCTTTCCATATTCCAGGTTTTGCACCTCTGCCTACTATAGAATCATACAGATGTAACGTTTTAATGGGCCAAATGGACCACAATTCACCCTTGCTCTGGAGTTTTTCAGTACAAATGACCTTCATTTTATTCTGGTAGCCTTTATTGGTGATAGAAGGCGGCTGCATTTGCTTTGTTTTCATTTGAACACACGTTAAAAATTATTTAAAACCATTGATAAAAACACTGAAAAGGTTTGGTCATGGGGGAATCTCCTAAAATGCCATCAGGCCAGTTGTGATTCCCCACTGATGGATTTGAAAAAAAGGACTTATCACATTCTTAATGCTTTTGCCATGTACTTTATTGTCACCGTGTGGCACTATTTTTAACCACAGTGTTGTACTGTACATCACATCTGCAGAATTACAGCAATCTGCATTGGGGATGAAATCAGGTTTGTCTGACACGACCTACTTCCTGTTAAACATATTGAATGACAAGATTTCTCCTTCCTCTCTTTATTTCCCTCTTAGTTGACTCCTGAAGCAAGTGAATCATTCTTTCACCCAAGACCGAGGTCAGCCTTACTGACCTGGTGCTGCCTGTGTCATCCTGCCTGCCCTTTTTAAACACAGTGCTCTTGTATTTCATGGGAATCTTCCTGGTCTTCCAAGAGACATTAAAAATGTGCCAGAGATTTTCTTCAGACAGGTCTTTAGGACTGTTTGGGACCAAATCTATGGCCTGCCAGGTTTAAAGTACTTATCAGTAATTGATGTTCTTTACCCTCCTCTACAGTTACTATCGGACTGGGAAGTACTTTGTCATCCTCAAGTGAAAAAAGTACTTTATCCCTTTTTATTCCAGTATTTACTAAGTGTTTACCTCCTCTCCATCACTAATGATGTTATCTTCTCCAAAAAAATTTAGCCATTGGAAGCTTTCTCAGATTCTTAAGTATTTCAGACATTTTTTTCATTGTTAGTCACATTTCTCTCAGGCATAGAAATGTCTCTGATGCTTTTAGCTTCCTTTTTTCTCTGCTCTTCATTTTTTAAAATACATATGTTGATTGCCATCTAATCTCTGTTTCCTCTATTTCATTCCTTCTGAAGCTGCATTATAGATGTGCAAAAAGAAACTATACATATATATATATGTTTGAGTAAGTTCTCCTAGCTCCATTTGAATGTTACCTTGAAACACTGAAAATCTTGACATTTTGCTGAAGGAATGCGAGAATTGGAAGGTTTTTGATCCACAGCAGTTTACTGTGGGCTGTTGAGGAATGGAGAGTAAGTCTCCCACCCTGAATGTGAGTGGAAGACACGGAGTATATGAGAAGAGAAGGTTAACACTGTAGCTTGCCTGTAAGAGAACCACAATTGCTCCAGCTTGGTGATTTTGGAGTAAGTTACTCAGATTTTGCTTGGAGAGTGAGACAGCTACTGTTCCATGTATCTGCTTCATTAAGTTTAGACTATATTTGTCTCTGTTTGCTTTCCTACTTGTGCTTGGAGTGTGTCTATCTGTGCTCTGTTTCACCGAGCCCGGAGTTTATTTGCCTAAGTTTGCTTTCCACTGCCTTTGGACTATGTTTGCACTGAGCTCTGTTTCATTCAGCCTGGACTTACGGGCCCAGGTTTCTTCCACAGCATTTGGGCTGTGTTTGTTTTGCTTTCCAGAGCCTGGGAACGTGGCTGTGCATGGCTTGCCACTGCCCCAGAGTGTCTCTGTCTGCCCCGTGCTTGGCCTGAGAGTTGTCCTGGGCTACCTTGGCCCTCGCTCACCCGCCTCGCCCAGTGCCTTGGCTCTGGATTCTCCCAGTTTGCAGTAAGGAGGGATCTGACATAAACACGGTTGCCTGGCATGAAGTATTACATCAGAGCAAAATTTGTCCCAGATCTGCTGCAGGCAAATCAAATTTATGTGAGGCCAGAGAGGGAGGGCCACCAAATTCCCAGCCAAACACAGACATCCTCAGCTTGCGCTATTTTTAATTAAAATAGAAAGGGGAAAAAAATAACCATGTCCTGTAATGCTTACTTGTTGAGAATGATGTTAACTAGAAATGCAAATGCTTCTCTTATTTCCAGTTTTTTGTTCTGTTGGGTTTTTTTCCTAAATCTGCTTTTCTGCATCTTGACTGGCGTGTTCTCCAGTGATCACCTTTCCACATCTTCTGGAGGTGAGTGTTTGACACAAACACAAGGGTCCTTTGAGAGTGCTGTCTAGAGCACCTTTGGGTAATTAAAAAACTATTTCTTACCTCCCCTAAGAGCTGTTGTTTGCTTTTCACCCAGCACGAACTGATGCCTTGCAGCACACAGAATTCTGCTACAATCATTTCAAGCGTTTTGTTGGTTTGTTAGTTTTAACCTTATATGATTTTTCCAAAGTATGAGTTCACGTAAAGCGATCATTTCTAGTGCGTTTTCTGCTTTCGGCAAAAAACTAAACACGACACCATTTTAAAAAGGAAAGGCTGGGTACCAGTTTGGCTGCAAATACCTGCGGGGCAAAGTACCAGCACCACCCTTCAGCCTCCCACCTCCCTCGTTTTGGTCTTCCATGACAAAGCAACGAATCTCTCAAACACCATATTGAATTCACATTCCATGTGAATCAAAAAGGAATGTTCCCCACCTCCTGTGATGTGGGGAACCTCAGTCTCTGCCTGCACATTTAACCTCTTGCAGTGGTCACGACTGTTGAACTGGTGCTGAACACTTGAGCTATTCCTCCTACCCTATCATAAATGGAATATGTGCACAAATTTGAAGTGACTCCGTAAAATTAAGCATGCAGACCCCATTTTTTTTTCTCTCACTGCAGCTATTTATCCAGCAGCAGCAGAACTAGAAACACCCCAGAGAATGACTTAAACTAAGGAGAGGGTCAGGTTGAATAAAGTGAATTATGATGTGTTCAGAGTTACTGACAGAGGCTTCAGACTTAACCAGCCTTTGGGGCAATACTTTCGTAATCACTGACACTAAAGACAAACAAGCCTCCAGGTACAGAGAATGTTCCATCTCTGTGGATGTTTAGAAACAATTGGTCCTACCTAATGACCAGGGGATGGATTAGTCAAAGCCTGCCTCAAAACAACTATTTTTTGGTCTATAATTACAGAAAGATATGTGTGATCAGTTTTATTATAAGTCGATAGCAATGCTGGGAAGGCAAACTATTTTGTTGTGACTTTAACATTTGGATTTAGTTGATTTTGGCAGCTGATGGTTTTAATCTTCAGGGATAAAAATTTTTAAAAATGGTCATAAATGAAAGGGGTTATAATACATAGGTTATATATTTTTTGGAAGATTTTAATATATTAAAACGCTAAAATTAAAGGTAGCAGCTGAAGATCTGCAACCTTCACTGGACTGATCTCTAGCAAGGTTTGGTGATCAGCTTTAGATGGCTTGAGTCTGGAAAAATAAGGAGGATGTATGTGTTGCATACAGAAGATAAAAGAATGTCTGATTTTAGATTTTGAATGTGTTACGTAAATTTATCATGTTACGAGACGCAGATCCTTCCAGGTAGGTATGATCCAGGTAGATATTCAGTAGATTTATTTTAAGGAGCAATAAAAGTCTTATAAAAGTAGGTGAACGAGAGCTTCCTCTTTAAAGAAAAGGAGTGTGAATTTCTCCTAACTTCAGATGTCAGATCAGCTAATAAAGACCTGCCATTGCTGTGGTATCACAGCCACTTTCTGCAGGTACAAAAGCAGAGTTTTTTCAGCCCTCAAAATTACACGAGGGGAACAGGGAAAAATGAACAGCTGCAAACAAGGCAAGCCGTGAGAAGATTTTTTTTTTTTTCAGTACTTCTGTTGTTATGGAATCCCCTACGTAGTTTTCCACTGCTGCCATGAGCAGTTATCTGAAATCAAACCGGGAAGAGGTCGGATGGGTCTGGCACTCACAGGTGTTCGTGCCTCTTCTTGCCAGTGTAGGGACTGGCACTCATCCAGAGAAAGGATGGGCAGGGAACCCCCTGCCGTATGTTTAGAGAAAAACAGAGAGGACTGACCTCATCTTCTGCCTTAGGACCTGCTACTTCTCCTGTCCAGGACTCAGGGCTCAGGATGTCATTTCAGAATTTTATTTTCGAGCTTGTGGACAGTGCAGTTGACCTTGTTGCTTCAGTTAAATGCTTAAATGTGCTTGGTTATCTTCAGACTTATCACTGGATAAGAGAACTGTTAAGAATGTCTGCTTTGGGAAACAGTGGTCCTGCTGCTTAGCAATAATTAGCAATACTGCATCTCAAGTCAGATTTTACCCCTATCAAAGTCTGCTTCCACTGTACCCAGAACGTTTCTATAGGGCCATTTATCAAATCTTCTCCAAGTATATCCTAAAATCTAGTTTTGTTTACACTTCTATTGAGATTTCTTACTCAGGTGATAACATTTTTTCCACTCATTTGGATTCTCAGTCCTCATAGCACTGGTATTATTCAGCAAGAATGAGGCTTTAAGCAATTATTGACTATGTAAGCCCAGTCCTGCCTCCACTGCTGAAGTAACACCCGCTGACACCAATTAGGCACATTTTATTTAGTAAAGGACCACTGGAATAGATTCAGTGGACAGACAATTCCCAGCTTGTTTTTTGCAGTATTTTATCTTGGCGTGAAGCTCAAGGTTTTTTTCCAGGCCTGTATCCAGCTGTAAAAAAGAATTATAGCAATGAGACTCTTCAAGAAATGACCAGACAACCTAGGAAATGTGGCAAGTCCAATGGCTACACTCAGGGAAACGTGCTATGGTGCTTGAATCCACGCTGGATCCAAAGGGGAGCAGAAAACAGCTGGAGGTTCATATTTCAGGTCTTCATCTTCTAAATAAAGCCACTGTGCAGCTGTGGCTATAAATTAAAGATGCAGGCAATTTGGAAATATTCTTAGTGCCATGGTAGGTGAAATGCAGCCCATGGCTGGCATCACCAGAGCCAACACCATCCTTGGATGTTTCTGCTGGGGGATTAGCAGAGAGATTAAGAGAGCTACCCAAGAGCATGATGAAGGTCTGAAAACACGGGCAGAATCTCCAGTCCGATGCCTCAGCCATGATCTTTGCTCCTTAGTAGCTATGCTTTATTTATAGTCAGACTTGGGAATCTTTCTGCAGCCTCAAAACCCCAGGAAAGGTTTCACAGTGGGTGTTTGCTATTTCACTGAAAAATCATCTGATTTCTGGTTTTCAAATAGAGAGCAAGTGCTGCCTAATGGTTTTTGTATTAGGAGGATATTCTCGTTTTCCACGTTCTGTCTGGCTCTGGTTACTGTGATGAGATGTTTAGAGAGTGCTCTTTGGAATAAAAAGAAAGGAAGAAGAAACATCAGAGGGGGCTAAACCTGATGATAAGTTAGACCCAGTGCAATGTATGACTTTTCCTCAATGTTTTCAATGGCAAGGAAATAACAAGTTACACGAGATCCTGAGACCCTTGGCCAAAACTCTGAGAGCCAAAATTTGTTCTGTGGGAAGCTGGAGCTGGGAGATGTGTGCAAGGACAGCTCCTGTAGACCAGCCAGGGCATCCATGGGTGACTTCGGCTCTCTCCCAACAGTCTTGGTGTTTGCAGTTAAATGATTATTAATTAGGATTTGCTGCTTCAGTATGCAAAACCCCTTGGTCTGAGCAGAAAAGGGTGGCTAAATATCAAACTGATGAGCTGGGTAAACATTGTACACACAGCAGAAAATTTGAATGTCAGTAGCAAACCTTTTTCCTGTAGTTGGGTACACGTGGTAGTTTAATCTTACTTTTTCTTGAGAAGATCAATCAGCTATCTTGACTGAATAGATAGAATGGAACAACCTATGCACTTTTCAAATTTCACAGGAGAAAAAAACCCCTTGAACTGCTTATTTTTATTCCTTTTGTTTAGTAATTTATTTTTATTGCCACCTTTCTTTATACCCTTAGACTTGAATAGCTATTTGTGGTTGGGTTAGGTGAACTAATGGTCTAATGGGTCAGAGGATCAGAGACCTTCCGAAGGGCTAAGACCACCCACCCTTTTCCTTTCAGTTCTCACAAATTTTAAAAAGATATATTTCTTCAGGTTTTAGAAGGTTGTTTTCTCAACTCCCAAAGCTAGGAAGGTCCTCCTTTGATTGACACAAATTATATCCAAAATCCATTGAAGAATCCTGAAAAACCTGAAACTTTCAAGTATTTTTTCTTGTCAAATCTGACGTGTGCTGTATATACTACGTTGAGTGTGCTAACATAACTAGATAAGGGAAACTGTGAAAATGCCCTTTCCAACTGGTAAGGATATTCAGAGGCCTGTGCAAGCTAAACTCAAACCCCAGAGTAAAATTCCTGCTGTTCGGAGTGGAAGAGAGTCAGTCTAACTTTTTTTGTCTAAATAATGTTAGGAACTTACCTATGGAACCTAATACAACTTTGATCCCCGGAGAGAGAAAGACATATCTAGAGAGTTAGTTTGTCCTGCCATAAGACTGATGATGGTATATATAATTTTTATATATATGTATGTATGTCCATATTAAGTTCACAGAAGACCTCTGTAAGTGTCCATCATAAGATATGAACAGGGTTTGTAAAATTCCACCCTTGGAAATGTAGATAAACTGTTCACTTAGGGAGGCAAGACTGGATCTTACAGGTCTTGACTCTTCCTTCATTTCACGTGATGCTTCGCATTCAAAAGTAAACTTAATTCTCTCAAATACAATTCTACGCTTTACAGATGTTCTAGTTCCTGTAAGGATTCATCTTTTGTTGGGGGGAAAATGATTTGCTCATCCATGAAGAAGAGAGGAAGAGAAGCAGTGGCCTCAAGATATGGGAAAATTATGACGGAGTATTCAATTTCTTGGTTTAGAGTATTGGGCTTGCCCATGTATCATAAACATCTCTACTTGCTTCCCTGAATGAATTAAATATCAAGTTCCAAATGCTCAACCTTGAGAGGCCACAGGAATCACAACCACTCAAGACATAGACTTCCTCTGGCAGAGTAGCAGTGGGGCTGCATTTAGCCTTACTCATGTCCACTTGTTCAATCTATAAAACCTATATATATATATATATTTTATTTTTTTTTTAATCTGTAAAATCTCTCTATATAAAGTTTGGGTTGAGTTTCTTGAGACTTTTTCACACATTAAAGCAGTTAGACATTGTTGCTCATCAATACACGAGGAGATGCAAAACGGGCACAAATTTTCTGCTGGAAGTAGTCATTTACAGGAGAAATTTTAGATACAAGAGAAACACTTGCAGGTGCTGAAATCACATGTGGGGCTAAGATTTACTCCATCATGGATTTAGAATTTTTTAATCCAAATGGACAGACAAACAGCATTGAATTGTTGCTTTAGAGCCTTCCCTGAGGTATTAGTGGATCACAGCAGCTTTGTTTCTGCAGCGTGCACAGCTCCTTTCCTGACTCCCACTGGAGGACAGCAGATTACTTCACTGCCTCCAGAGGAGCATCAGACTCACCACTTGCCCACCCAGTTACATACCCAAACCAGCAACCAAATGAGAGAAATTCGAGGCCGACTCCCACTGCTCTCCCCTCTTTTGGCAGGGAGCTGCTATTTTCTTCCTACCCCTTATGTAGGGTAGAGTACAGCAATAATGAGGGTCTTACTTTCCTTTCAGCAGCTGTACCATGTTACCTCTGAGAGCAGGAAGAAAAAAAGTTGCTAACAAACTTAGAAAAGATTGGAAATTCAGATTTCAGGACTAGATAATTGAAAAAGCAAGATGGGGAGGTTTCTGCCACACCAAATAATAAACATCACCGCTTGAAATAAATCACTTGATTACAGCATCACATTGTATTTTATACCTTTTTTAGTCAGACACTATTACTCATAAACTAAATAACATGGTCGTTTTTTAAGAGCTGAGATCACGCCTAGAAATTGGTCCAAACATGACTAGACATTGTAATTCCTTTTTTCAAGGTTTTTGCTAGCCAAGAGCCAACATCTGTACTGAAGTGGAAAGGATTTTAGAGAGGATGGGTTGTTCCTACAGAAACTGGTGTGTCATTTTCAGAATGCCGCTGAAATTAATGAGGTTATGGACAGTCCCCTTTCTTTCAAAAGACATCATCAGTCCGTGCTTTCCAGTGTGAAATGTAAGGATGTAAATATGGGGGGGTTTAGCTGTATTTAATGAGAGGGAAAAACAGTGCTACCTGGTGACTTAAAGCAATGTAAATTCTTCACGATGGGCTTTTTTGGACTGGACGCCTTTGGCACTGCAGACAGCACCTCTCAGTCTTCCTAACCCTGAGCACAGTTGAGGTTTGGGTCATTTGTACGCCACTGAAATGCTTTTGTGGTGCATTATAGTGGTTTCCTTTAATAAATGTGTAGGCCTCCTGTTTCCCTCCGACCAGCACTGCTGGGTTTGTGACCGAGCTGGACTTGTGTGTGCACAGCCAGGGGACTGGAGCTGCTCCAGCACCAGGTCTGGGGCCATTCTAACTCAGGCCTGGCTTTTCCAATATGTTTTTATAATCATGCTTAATTATGGGCATGAGAAATAACTAATTACCGAAGTGCATGGCTTTCTTCCTCCAAGAAAATGTGCCATGGCTACTTTGCTTATCAGATTTTGCAACCCGCGCAACCCCCGTCAGCAGAAAAGGTGCCGAACATCGAAAATATTATTTCCTTCTCCTGAGTGTTTAGTATAACAATGTAAGCATTGACCGTTGTGTACTTTGGTATTATTTTCCTTTCCTGCTTATAGTCCCTTCTCATGTTTCTCCATCATTTTAGGCCCCTAATAGGGATAGGATGAACCCATTGATGTCGGCACATGGAGGCCTGCTAGTGGCATGCCTTTGGTTTTAGTCTCCTAGCAGCAGCCATTCATGTTATGTGGGCTTTCTTTTTTGGGCATTGCCCACCCCTGAATCTGACTTCAGGCATTTTTCACTGCCTGTTCTGCATGAATAGCCACAGGCCTCTTGCCAATTGTCCCCCCTCCTTGAAAGCCAGCCTCAGCCAAAGGCCTTTTCAAGTGTGATCCCAGAGTGCCACACAGGCTTTCAGGGTATTGTTGTCGAGATGAGGGCCCTGCACTGGAAAGTGGGGTCAGAAGAGAAAGCACAATAAGGGGTGATGGAGGCTTCATGCAGTCCTCAGATGCTGGCCTGTTTATTAATTTACAAAACTAATGTCACTGTCTTTAGAGAAGAGATTGAGTGAAAAAGATGCCCTTTGAAGAGAAGAACTGCTTTTGATGCGTTACCGAAACACTGCTCCCCTTATTAAATTGATTTTATGGAAGAAAGTACAGCTAATAAAAGTTCAGAAACACCAATAAAATATTGAAGGTCTGGATTCAGAGTTTTCTTTTTTCCTCATCAGCTCAGACACAATTCATGTTAATGGGTTTTACAAGCCGTCCTTGGGCAAAAAAAATCCTTAAATTTGCAAATATCTGGTCTTCCTTATGCATGGCACACAAACTATTAGTCAAGACAGTACAATAGTGCAAGCTCTTTAGCAGAGCTCTCCTCTACACAACGTAATGAAATATTCAAGCAGAATTTGTTTACCTCTCAATGTTTTGGGGGGGGGGATCTAAAAGAGTAGGGGTCCATGAATCTTGAATATTGGCTTGACTTGTGAAAAGATTCAAAGCTGGGCTTGAATGTTGCTCCTGCAGCCAGTGTTGGTGCAGATTAGTCAATCTGGGCAAGCAGTTCTCTGACCTGTCCCTGTCATGTGAGATGGAGTCGAGTTGTCTGCTGAGATTTAAGGTTTGCACTGCAGGTTTTAATCCGAGAACAACCTTGGGAATAAATGTGGTTTCTTGATTCCTTAGTCTTCCTTCCTTTACCTGGCCAAAGGCGAGGCTGGCTGCATCCCCCTACAGGCACACCGATGGTGGTTTCGCTTTGCTGACCAGCGCCACTGCAAACCGTGAACTCCATCTCCTGCCTCCCAGAAAAACGAGGGAGATGCTGCTCTCTCCATCTCAGAGCAGCTCGGGGAGCAGTGTGTCACACCCAGCTGAATCTGTTCTCTTATTACCCTGAGAAAGCAAACCAGGAACGAGTGTCTTCCTCCGCAGCGGCCTTGTCGCTTCCACAAGTGGTTGTTGCCGTGAACCGCCAGAGACACGGGATGATTATCATCGCGGATGCTACTCAGGATTGCGTTCAGGGAATTCTGAGGCCACAACCATGAAACTCTCCAGCTGGAACTAAAGACAGCTGTCATTAGACTCGCATCCTCTGCAGGCCGGAGGCAGAAGGAAGGCATTCCAGCCTGACCAGCGAGCTACAGATAGACGCAAGATTAGGAGTCAGTTTTAAACATGTGGCTGTAAACGTGTGATTGAATTTTAAGTGCTTTCAATTAATGCAGATCAAAAGAGACTTTTGTAGTCGGACAGACCTTCAAAAGTACCAGACTCCAAGCATAAATCTGTTCAGTCTTCCTTTGTTTTTCATAACTTGTCTTGCCATGTTTGTTAATTATGGAAGGCATTTAGGACTTGCTCTGTCTCATCCAGTTTCTTCTTTTCTGCAGTGCTCCAGCAGTGAAGTCAGCAGTTTTACTATCCCCTGCCTTGGACCTGGAAAGTCATTTATGGCCAGCAAGTGGGTGTAAATTACTAATGGTAGCATTTTAAGTCTACCCTGTATGCAAAGCAACGGAGATTGATCCATGGAACCAAAATAGTTATATAATCTACTCACCTTCCTAGTAACAGAAAACAATTCAAAAGCTTCTTATCTCTTTTGTAAATGATAATCCAGGAGAAATAAGTTTACGATGAGGAATGCTCTTACCTGAAAGCAAATACCAGAACATCATCCTGTATGACAAGCACTGGTAACATTTAATTGTGCATTTATCTTGGTTTTCAGCTCTGCTGCAGAGAGATTCACAGAGTAATACACGTTCAGCCTTACTCCTCATGCTTCTATCAAATACATGTTCTCAGATTGATATATTTGGTTATAAATATATTCATTTGAAGCAAAAAAGTGTTGGGTTTTGCCTGAATAGGACACTATTACCAATTTTGGTATATATATATTGATAGCTAATCCTCTAAAAATTACTTTTGTTTGAGAAAGACTTGGCAGATTTTCAAACACAGAATTCAGTGAAGAATTAGGAGACTGGTTAGTGAATTATTCTGTGACTTTTAAAAAAATGATTTCATATCCTTTTGTACTTGCAATTATCTGGTATGAAGATACTGCACACCTCAGTAGAAAGGTGTGAAGGGCTTTTGCATACTTCATCCTCTCATTAAAATTAGCTAATTTGAAAATGGCTCCTTGAATTAGGTTATGAAGTCAGATCACCCAGCCTTTTACAATGCTTTTCAGTCTTACAGTCAAGGTAGATACATAGGCCAAATATCTTCTTTTAATGTCGTGTCTTTCTTCTATTAATGAAGAACGTAAAAGTGAAAGGTTGCTAAGCTGACATTGCTTCAGTCAAGGCTGAAAGCTCCTAACTGTGCCTGAAGATCCTCTAGGAAACACAGCATCTTTGCAAAAAAAGCATACCTGGGGTGCAGGAATAGGCATCAAACAGCTCTGCAGCCTGTGGTGATAAATCCAACACCCCCAGACAGTTTGGAACTTGCCTGTACAAGACCTGATTATTTTGGCTTCGAGTGGAGGAGAGGATTTGTCCTCTATATGTAAACAACCACAGATAATAGGATGTCAATGAATGTATTTCAGTATTTACCTTTTAAAAATTAATCAAATTAACCACAGAAAAGTACTGAGAGAGAAATATGACAAGTACCAGGAAGTTTCTCATTAACTACTTCCCTTCTCCTTCCTTATGAACAGCAATAAGTGGTCAAAGTACCCAGGAAAGCTGCTCTGGCAAACTTGCCACTTCCATGGCAGGAATAAACACAGCCATGACCAGGTCAAGAAAATCCCCAGTGTGGGGAGAGGTTTTATGATGGCTTAGAGGCACTAATCGGTAAAAAAGGTGTCTGGTAAAGATAGGAGGTTGAGTAATCCTCAAAAGTTCAGCATTTTGGTTCAGATAGCAAGCTAAATAGTTTATCTGGAATTTTCTGAATCCCACTGAGGTAAAGCTCAAGAAGCAATCTTATGAAAGCAAAGCTTCATGTGGCATTTCGAACTTCTGCTTCTGGTCCATTTAAAAATTAAACAAGAAGTGCAAGAATGAAACACTTCCTTAAAAAGGAAGTTAATTCAACGTGTTTTAGAATTAACTGAGTTTTGAATTGGTTAAGTTTGGATTTATGTGTGATTTTGGACCATTTTATGCTTATTTTAAACCATTATCTGTTCTCTAAATAGTCGGGGAAATTTTTGTAGCTACCTGGACAATATCTACATCAGATTCCAAACACAACATGAGGTTAGCATTAAATAGAGTTAGTAATGCAAATTTCCACATCCTTTTATTTTTTTCTGCTTTTGGAGCTCTCTTATTTCCCTCACAGCTATTTATCATCTGCAAGATAAAGGGAAAGAGAGAATGGGCAAATCAAAATAAATTTTTAGAAAACAAAACCAAACAAATCTGTCTTCCCTAATCAGACACTGTTTTCTTTTCGCTCCACAAAATAGATAAACTGCCTGAGAAAATCAGGTTAAATGAAGAGCAGCCACATTGTGATAACTGTGGACAGAGACTTCAAACAAAGTGGTCAAGCTATGAGGAAAAGACACTGGTGGTGTTTTGCAATGGAGAGGATATATTGTCGCTGAGTCAGGTTTTGGAGACCTCGTGAATTCCTTCTGCAACTTTCTCTGCAGATTCTGCTTTTGCTAACTAAAACTCGTGCTATTTTATCCTGGATGTAATGAATGTGAAACCAACCGTGAACAGGGAACGTCCAGACCTCACCACAGTGCAAAGCCTTGCTGCAGATGTGGAGCAGTTGCTTCTCCACTTGTAGATAACCTGGTAGGGGTTGCAATGACTCGAAGTTCTTTGTAGCACTTGTCTGTCTTTCTGCCTTTTTTCAGCAATTTCAGAAAGGCTCATGATTTTAGCACAGGGCTTTTGGAAAGGCTCAGCTTCCCAAAAAAGCTCAAGAGGTAGATGGATTTTCAGAGGGAAATCTGGCTCTGTATCTTGCAGTGGGAGGTCACAGGTATGGACTGGTCCGTAAAATTTAGTTACCCAAATGCGAGCTGAGTTGTTTTGAAATCCTCACCTCAACTGTAATGGCTGGGAGTCTGAAAAAATATCTTAATTCTACTTTTGAGTCCCTTTAATTTGCTTCCACTTGTGGATGGCATCTCCCGAGTCCTGCCTGTGTCCTTCTGTCTGTCTTGCTCACGCTGAGGGAGTGCCTGAGCCTGGATGTGCAGAGGGACTTGGGCAGAGTTTTGTCACCTCAGAATCCCTCATGCATGAATTGATTTCATTGTTTGAAATTACAGCAGCGAGCTGCTTCACCTCAAAGACACTTTGTTTTCTGATTTTTTTCTTTGCAGAGTAGTCTGAAATGACCAGAGGATCCACAGGGATGGATGTGCTCTGAAGGTAGGAAGGTATGGTTTCAATCAATATTCAATTTGGCAGAGTCAAAATGTTTCACAAAAATACACTAATTTCGACAGGACTCGGGCTTTAAAGTTCAATTTTGGTTCTGGCCTGGGAGAAATATGGCACAAAAACCTGTGAGATTTTTTAAAAGACTACAAATCAGTTTTTAAAACGTTTGAAAAAATTTTAGTTTTACTTTATCGCGAAACAAAAGCAATGCTGGGGATTCAGAAATAGCGTAGAAGCAAATTTGGCATTCACTGGCTATTCCCTTGAAATATAAACGTGGAAAGCAAAGAATCCATCTGATTACCTTGGTATTATTGCTGTCTTCCAAGCTCTTCCACTCTGGAAGTGTGACTGATCTGTAAAGCTTTAAATGGTAATAAAGTGTTAGGAATAGGATTTCTGTGTGGTCCCTGTGCCAGCATCAGAGAAAAGATCCAATGCAGCTAATCTGTTCAAGTTTAATGAATGTCCTGCTGACTTTTAAGGGAGCTGGCTGCCTGACTACCCTCTGAGACTTTAAAAATCTCCTCCTATTTTTGTAGAATTTTGTCAGGAAACCAGATTGAGCGAGCCCATATAGAAAATGCCATTGCTGTTCCTACAGGTTTCCACAAGACATTTGACCCCTCCCCTCCCTTTCTTTCTTCTTTTTATACCTCTCTGGAATGCAGATATTTTGGTTAATTTTCTCCAGCTGTCACAGAGTCTCACAGGAAAATGACCTCGCAGAGTGACCACTTCCCCTATTCCTTCACTGAAGTAGATTTTTTTTTCTTCAGAGCTTTCACCACATCATCCACATCACTGTCTGGTGTCTTTCATGAGTCAGGAAAGAAGCAAAAAGAAATTTTCCACCATCTAGAAACAAAAAAAAGGGGAACCAAATCAGAACAGTTTGGGTTGGTTTTATCAATTTACATTGGTATTTCAGAGCAGTTAGTGCAGCAGAAATTCAGCATCACCCATTCCTACTAAAAAGAAGGGAGATAGTAGTATTTGGATATTTTTCTTCTAAGAATGATTTTCATCACAAAATTATTTCATTCATTTAGTAATGACAGCAGGAAGTCGGAGAGTCAGGCATCTTAATTATTTTGTCCTTTTCAATATTTGACCCAGAGGGGAAAATTTTATTGCAGAAACTGTGTACTAAATTTAGTTTTCTGAAATAGCACTGTGGGGGAAAAAACCCCAACAAAACAGCAAAGCCCTGCATGGTAAATATCTATGGCTTATGAAATATGTAAATAGGTAAATGAGATGCATGTATCTCAAAAGTTAATGGTTTATTAGGTAGCAAGGACCTGTTGTTAAGCATGACTTTCCTCTTCCTTCGAGTCCCTCCTCTGTTTTCGTGAATACCTGACTGGGGCTTGTAGAATCCCAAGGATTTCCAAGCACAATTTTCCTGCGCTGTAACAGCTCTTCGTATCCTCTATCTTATGTTTTGGATAAGTATCCCAAAATCTTGGTGTTTTCTGTAGCAGTTTGAGAATTTTCCTCCAGGAAATTGTAGTGAACATGTTCTTTTTGAGTGTCCTTGTGTTTACGTGAGTGCTCCGTCAAGGCTGCCCAAGGTGAGCAGGTTGTAGCTGTGCCTCATTTCTCTAATCTTCCAAAGCTGGTATCACCACATGTTATATTTTTAACATAGACTTTGCAATTATTTAATCTCAGAATTTTGGGACTGATTGCTTGGTACAACCCCCAGCAATTTAGGTGTTTCATAAAGAAATTCAAGATAGATTTTCATGGTTTGTGGCATCAAGTAGGGCATCTGGTATAAATATATGCCTGCTAAAGGTCTAAAAGCAGGTTACTCTTGTGCAGTGACAAGGTTTTGGGCTTTTCTGTCCTGTATACACCTGGAAGGGTAATGAGCTGACAGATTTGAAAGAGCAGCCAGAGGGGCAAAGAGCCAGTTGTGGATTCTGGAGGTCACCGTGGCATGAGCTTGGTATGTATCTCATGGAGTTGGGGTGAATGGGAGCTAGAAAATAAGGAAATTTCATTATGTCTCAAAGGCTGCCATGAGGGACCTTAATTAGGTAGAATTGAGTGAGCAAAATCATGGTGTAACTGGTGAGCACTTGGTTTATAACCCTATTGATGGTCCCACTGTTGCATACAAAGTATAAATCCTTACTCCTTCTCTGTGTTTGTGACTACACATTGCAGGGATGCCTCAGCCTTAAATGGGATCATCCTAGTTTGGGATGGGGCTGTGTATTCCTTCTCCTCATAGCTGCTGATGTATGGGAACAGCAGCTCTGAAGATGCCCTCAGCTGGATCCCACACAGGAGATTTCCAGCACTGCTGCCCAGGTTCTGTGTGTGGGCAGACGTGCTGCCTCAGCTGCTGCTGATTCAGGTTACCCTTCCTGTCCATCCCAACCACTTCACTCATCCTCTAAAGCCTCCAGCTGGAAGGAGGTTTTGCCAAAAGATGTGGCAAATCCGAGGAAGTGGAAGGGAAGAGGGGTGGTGACACAGACTCTGCAGGAACGTGATGGGTCACAGACTCCTAATTGGAAGTAGCCGTGGCCTGGGCTGTGCGTCCAACTGTGCTCTTGGAGGTGCTCAGTCATGTGCTGACCTCACTTGCTGCAGATCCCATCTCAGCTGGGAATATGCTTTTGGAGCAGCACTCCAAGATGTGAGCTTGAAAAGTGAAGTGGCCGTCTTGACTATATTGTAACTTGGGAATAAGGGAGTAGGAAAATGCCTCAAATCTGCGTGCAGCATTCTTTCACTTGTATGTATGCTGAATAGACTCGACTTTGTGAACAATCCCATTTATTTCAGTGGAAATTCTTTCAGAATAAGCTTTGGCTGGGATTAGGAAAAATGATGGCATCTTTTCCTAAATGATTCCTTTTTGCCGGAGCTGAATTTTTACAGCTAAAACCTTTGGAACTTAAGAAATCTGATAAACAGGTTTTCCAAGTCTTTCTAGTCTTAATCACAGAAGTAAAGGAGAATGGTTCTAATGGTATAGTAATCTTACATCTGTGCCCTGTTTCAAAGGTTTGCTTTGCACAGGATGGAAAACACTCCTGATAATAATACCATGACTAATATGGATGATAGGTGTAATATCTATTTTCTTGGAATTAGTACCCGTGAGATAGTATGGCTTGGTTACTTTGCTTCACCTCTCAAAGAGAGACACAAAATTTCCAGCTTGCAGATTTTTTTAAAGATCAGTCAATATAAAAACAGATGATCTTAGTAAATTGTTTAACCTGGAGGGTGACCATCATGTTTATGATATTAAAATGGGTTCTTTGTACCTGCTACACACATATAATTGCATAAACATCTCCCTATTAGCTTAGATGGATTCTTTGCATTTCAAACGCTAGAAATTCTAGGAGGAAAAGAGGGGATGAACCAGAGAATGAATCCCATATTCCAGCTGATCAGTGTTTCCTCACATGTATCCGTTTCAGGAAGAGACTTCAGCATACGTTTAGCTTTAAGCCTGTGCTCAGGTCTCGCCGGGTTTAAACACTCACTGGTCGAGGATGCTTTCTTAAATAGAAGCAATATGTTATCCCACTGAAATCGCTGATTTGCCAGCTACACCCCTCCTTTGCACAGAGGTGATTTCCACAGGCATCTGTAAAGACAGGGGAAGCTGAGGTCTTTGGAGCAGCTCCTGCCTCCAGAAGGGATTTAGATCTGTGGTACAAAGTGCAGTCTTCTTCCTGTGCCAAAGCTTTTTCCTATCAAAATAAACGTGATGCAGCATAATGGGACCGTGGGCTTCTTTTGGGGTCTATGGGAAAATAATAAATCACTTATTAGGCTATTTTTGCACTGTCCCCTTTTGTTCCCTGTCTTTACCATCTGACCACTCTCTCTAAAGACCAAGGCTGCACGAATGCCAGGGAAGTTGCTTTATTATGTAAGGGGAGAACCAAAGGTGTTGAGAGTGACTGGGTCATATTCCTGTCGGTCTCCTGCACTTAAGACTTCTTTCAGCTTGGTTTTTGGTGACAAACTGCACAGCTGCAACGCCTTACATTTACCAGCCTGCATATATGAAGGATGTGTAATGTTAACTAAGCCCTTTCCCGTCCCTCATGGAAGACCACCCTGCCTGCAAAACCTCCAGAGGAAAGCACGGCATGTCCTGATCAGAAACTGCCTTTGTTGGCAGAAGTACAGTATGTTGCATTAACCAAAACAGCATTTTTAAAAACATTTTTGATGGTGGCTGCTTTCTATTTAAATATCCATTTTGCTTGTGTAAACGGATCTTGTTCGGTCTTTACATCCCAACATCCCAGGACTATCTGAAAGCCTTGTTAACATTTAGCATCGGAAATTGCTTCAATCCTTGTACAAAATCCTCAAAACCTGATATGCTCAGGGCATAAAAAGGACTGGATTCTCCTCTGCAGTTCCCTAGACAGCAATTTTCTCTGGGACAACCTTTCTGGTGATGCAAGTTTTCCCTTATCATTCCTCACCACTGACAGTGCAGTTTTTCTATTGGGTGGGAGCTGTTATTAAGCAAAAGCCACTTCCAAAACTTGTTTTCCTTCTCTCACGTTGGTTTCTCTGTGCCTTCACTTGTTGCTGTATAGTTCCCAACCATGAATTTATCACTTGTCTCCTCAACGGTGAGTAATGCAGCCCCCAAAAAATGCACTTACCATAGAAATGAATCATATTGTGCTGGACACTGGTTGTGAACACAGCTGTGACAAAATAATTTGGTCTCTAACTGGACATTGAAAGGGAAGACCTGGGGTAATTGAGTCCAGGGGAGTCACTTTTAATTTGGGCACAACTGCATTTAGAATCTGGCCCTGGGAAACTCATACTGGCACCACCAGTGTATCTGAGGATACAACAAACATACCTGAACAGTATCCTTCTTGTTCCTGCTCAAATCATGGATATGAGGCTTCTTGCTCCAACTGTTCCTCTATATACATGTCAGCACAGCATAAAATACACTGTCTAGACAGGCTATTTGAACTTGCAAGGTGCAAGATTTGTAGAACTAAACCCTTCTCTCTTCAACACCATTTCAGCAGTGTAATTTCACTCAAAACAAATAAAACAAACCCTGGTTTACCTCTGAATAACCTCAAGGACACTTGGCTAATCTCAGGGTGCTGGGTTGAATCCTATGTTAGGAAACTAAAACTTGAATTGGTGTTTTCTGACAAGTGATTTACCCATCAGAAAGGTCTGGGCTGTAGGGGCAGTGGTGACAATGAGCTGCTTCTTTGCTGTGTCCCAGTTTTTTCAAGTGTGTGATGGTTGTAATTAAGTTAATTTACCTGTCTTGGATCCTGTGACGAGTAAATTGCAGGAGGGCTTATAAAGGGGTATCAAATGTGTGGTTCTAGATGTGAAATCTCCAGGTTTAGACAGCTACTTTTGTAGGTCCCAGGAGAAGTGTCTTTCTTTTCCTGCCCACCATTCCTTCGTTTCGCAGTTCATGGAGTAGTGGTCATCCTACACCAAAATCTTGACCTTGTTTTGTGCATCTCTCTGGGGTTTTTCCATGGTCAGAGGCAGCACTCTCATCTCTCCAGTCCTAAAATCCTTTCCTGCAGGAAAGGTGAATATTGCTCTTCGCAATTTGGAGATGGAAAGACTGAGCAAGGAGGTCAAATCCTGTAGTTTAATAACAGACAGAGATAAGATGCATGGGAACGAGACAGACGGGCAGAAATTCCAGGCCTCTGGAAGGGTTCAGGATCACCCTGCAAATTCACCTCAAGGCTGAACACTGCATTCCTGTGCATCCAGAAGCGTCTGTTTCCCTCTGTGTCTCCTTATAACCTGGGGTAAATCCTCCCAAAGCCAGGTGCAGATGTCATTATGGTAATAATGTAACGGAGCTTTATTAGAGCACATTTTCCATCCTGATTCTAACCCACTCAAATGTCCATGGAATGTTACCTCCAATTTTCTTTTTTCTTGTGCATCATCTCCCTCTCTTCCTGTGAGATTTAGGACCAGTTTTTGGATATATAGAGGAGGTAGCTGGCATCCTCACCTTACTCTTCCACAAACTTGTATCTTCACTGAGAATGGAAAGACCAAAATCTGCCAAGTTTCTTGAAAATTTTCTGGACCATGAGGATTTTGGGTTTTTAATGGTGGTGGTGATTTTCAGAAAGGCTTCATATAGGTCACCTCCATGCCTTTCTGTGTGCAAAGCACAAGGGATATTTCCCACTTTGGTAAAAAAAAAAATCATGGGTATTTATTTAATCTACTTCCTGTGGTAATATCGTGTACCAATGAAGCTAAAGAGAGAGTCAGAGCTGGGATGACTTTCATTCACTTGGAAAATAAGAGGAATAAACCTTCATTAGCATGGCACAATCTGTCAGCTCCCATACTTTTACCCCCCAAAGGTCTTCCTGTTTCCTTGTGTTTTGATAAAATGGCTGATACGCTGCTAAATTGCTGGGAGAGTTAGGAATAACATTAATTTAACGAGGGAGTTAGATTAAAAATACGCCATAGAGCTGGACTGCTGCTTTTTTAACTGCTTGGCATTCCTGATGCTGGGTCTTGGTTTCTGTAGCCATGCAGCATATGAATCAGAGAGAACCCACCCTGTGCTTTGGCATAACTCTTAAAGCACTGACAGTTCCTCTTTCTTCGGCAGTAATTAAACAAGTAAAAACTGGTTACTTTGGTTAGCAGATACAAATGTGGAAAATATTCACAAATACATATCACTGGGCGTGTGTGCCTAAGGAATCTGGATGAGCTGTGGTTGGACTCTCCTTTCCCACATTCTTACAACAAAGGTGCTTTATCCAACAAAGCAATCTGGCCAAAGTCTTTTATTTCAGCTAATTCATGTGCTCTTTTTCCTTCGTAAGGCTTGAAGGTTTGCTGATAGTGCAGTTCAGCGCAGCCCTTGACGCCAGGAGGCACTGTTGGGGATAGGACTCTGCAGGGGGAAAAATCAGCTAAAACCAGAATGAGACAGCCCCTAAAACTAAGGCCAGGCCTATCCTTAACTTAATTTTTTTCCACTGATTTGACTCTCTCAGCCAGCCTGGCTACCACAGCTCATAGTTTGGGTGCAATCGTAACTCTGAAAAGGTACCCCTTATCAAAAACAGTCCTCGGGTACGTAACCATAGCGGTGTCAAAGTGTTTGTGGTGGCACGGAGAGGTGGTGTGCTCTGGCTGCAGGGGCAGGCACCCTCCAAAACAGAGCTGAAATGAGTGCACTCAGACCCCAGCTGGCTGGTTAAACACCTCCATCTTTTGGGAGGAAGCTTGAGCTAATGACAAAGCATTAGCAGAGTTTCAAGGGCAGTGTGGTTGTTGAGGACTGTCTTGGAGCCTCCATTTACAGCCATAGGACAAGACCACTCCCTTTGCCTCAGTGGATCCTCTATAAAATGGGAATAATCAGACCACAGTTTATAAATCCAGAAATCCTTCATGTGATGACACTTCGTGCTCACCTTTGCTACCCACTGTGTAGTGCAAACTACCGAACGTCCTTGGATTAGCTCCTGTCAGAAATATTTAGGAGAAATATATTATAGTTTAGCATTTCTGCTAGAACAGTTGAGAAGTTGACAATACCGAAAGCAATAACATGAGCATAACCCTGATCTGAAAGAGGCAGCCTGAGACACAATATAATATAATTGATATAATCAATATAATTAATACAATTAATATAATATCCCAGCTGTCAATACTGAGGTGAGGAGACCAGACCTAATACTCAATAACTGAAATGCAGGCTTGTCTTTTTAGTCTAGTGTTGTTTCACTTCAGATTCCAGGAATAACTATGGCAGTTATGTTGAGGATCTGCCTACTGCATTTTCTGTTTCCCCCATTTATTTTCCCATAACCTTCTCCTTTTTAGGCTGATAGTGCACTTTCCTGATTTCTTATTTTTCAGTTCGTCTCATGGCTCTTTTCCTAATGCCTACTGCTTTCCAAAACTGTTGGTACAACTGGCACCGTATCCATGCACAGGTTCTAGGGATTCTGCCTGTATCAGGCACAGGAATGGCAATGACAGAGGTGGATGAAGTTGCTCAGCCCATTGGCAGAAAAATCTCGTTAGGCTCCTTACCTGGTGATTCAAAAGTTTGTTGAATTAATCAGGCTTTAAACCTGATACTCCTGGACAAAGTAAGGGCAGTTTTGGTAATTTTTTTTTTCCTTTTTTTTTTTTTTTAAAAAGCAAAATAGCTTCAGTTTATCCCCGTAGGTTATTTTATTTTTCTCGAATTACCCAATTCATATTCACCTCCCGCAGGGTTCTCTTTTCTCACTCCTGTTTGTTACACGCGGAATTGCCTCCCCTCTAATTTACCCTCGTGGTACAACTCTACTGACTAAAGAGGAGAAATTCCTGCTTTATACCAAAATAAGCAAAAGCAGAATCGGTGCCAGATTTTAACTTTGGTGAGCAAAGCTTGCTTCTCTTTGCCTGGAATCATCCAGAGATACCACAACTGGGAGCTACAGCCAGACATCCAAGTACAACAAATGTTTCTGGGTTTGCATGTTACACTTTCCTGCTCCCCATATTCAGGCGGGGAGGAAGAGGAAGATTAGGAAAGAAAATGTATGCATGAATATTTCAGCAATCTGCTGTGTTAGGAAGGAAAAAATGTAGAGAGCAGATGAGTGATTCATGGTGTTTTAGTTGAAAATGTTGTAGCTTTTAAACATTGCCTCAGTGTGGTCGGGGTGCTTACGGTAAATACATTTCACACCAGATGTGGCCTCAACTGTACATGACTTAGAATTTCCCTGCACACAGTAACAGCCAGTTCTGGGAGCCTGAGGATCCCCAGGTTTCAGAAAGACTGTTCTTGTTGTAGCTGTCCTGCCCAAGGGGTGCCAGCAAAATGAGCACAGGGGTTGGGGAGGCTGCTGACCCCTAAAAATCTCAGGCTTCAAATAGTCTGTAAAACATAGATGCCAGTGTTCTGCTCCCAGGGGCTGAATAATGCCTTTTGTTCCCAAACCACGTGTCTTTGCACTAGGAGGAGCGGGCACCACTAGAAGAGGTGATCTCCCACCGACCCCACAACATGCAGGCTCAGCAGAAGCAGAAGGGCCCATAGGACATTTTCCTTCCTGGAAAAAAAAATGGGTAAGACATACATTGGCTATGTCGTTATTGGGTGCAAAAGTAGAACGGGGACTCCAGTTGAAAAGATATCAACTGCCTACTATGCCTCTGTGAAACCCCTGCAAGTGATTTGGGCCAGAAAAATATATGTTATGATTTCTGCCATTCACCTGCTGCCATACGTCTGCATGATTTCTAGTAAGAATTCAAAAAAGTTAAAAAAAAAAACCTAGGCTATTGTTGAAGAGTTGGATGTGGGTGCGGAGTTACAGAAAGATGCTGAGTATACAGAAAACTCTGAGTCCATTGGTGTCAGCAGAGCGTTTTGCCAAGGGTGTATTGCTTTTGGGACTGAAGCTGGGATTAGGCTTGAATGGGGCAAACACGAAGCTGATCTCGTGCACATGACCAGGCAGCTCCAACAAGACCTGGGACGGAGTCTGTGCGGAGCTGCTGCTGCTGCAAAGGCGGGGCTCACTCAGCGCATCTGCGCAGACCTGATTTAAATGCTAGCCATGCAAGAGTCTAAGGAAGAAAGGAGCATTATTTCATAAAGTTTAGCATATATATCCCACTTTTTCTCCCAGCAGCACTGAGACAGTTCCTGGCAGCGCCTCAGTTAGCACCTTCCTCCCTGGGCTGTCCCACGCTGCAGTCAGGCGTGGCATTGCAGGATGCTCTGCAGAGCTAACGTGGCTTCTGCGGCAGGGAAGCTGCAACGTCTTGGGATTTGGGTAAGACACAAATGGCATTCCCCACCTGAAACCAGGAGCAGTTATTTGCCTCTTTGCCAGCTGAAGCCTGTGGTGCTCTGCCCTCACTGCTTTGAGCACTCAGAGCTAGTTTGCAGCCAGTCTGAGATCCCTGCACGTGTTGCAGCTGTGCCTTGCTGCCACTGAGTGCATAGTCCAGAGGCTTTGCATCATCCTGTGACAAGAGTCAGGCCCAAACCTAGATGTGAGCCTTGGCTGCCCAGGTCCCAAAGAGCCAAATTCATGCTGCTGAGTCTCCACAAAGCCATACAAATGGAAGGATTTAATCATGTCCGAACGCAATTTTGGGTAACCGAGTAACTGACGTAATACTGGTCACAATATGTTGGCTGGTGAAGACCACAATAAACTGGGCATGTCAGCTAATCATGATTAAACACTGATGAGGCCAGGCTAAAACTGCACTTAGCTGACATGTGCTGAATGCTATTTGTTCTTGTCTACACCGATTCACATCGCATTCAATGCGGCACAATATAGATAAGCCCTTTGGGGAAAGTGTAGCTCTGGTCAGGCCTCAGTGTTCCCTGGCTGGCCAACAGCTGCTCCGAGCAGGTTTATAAAAGGACCACTTACCCATCCTTTGATGGAGAGATAAGCCACTGTAATGTAATTACAACCAGGGAGATGGGAGAGGGGAAAGAAAAAAATATGCCAATCATGACGGGGGTACACGGAGAGCCTCAGATTCCTTCCAACCTAAACATTGTGGCAAGGAAAGAAGTCTTAATTAGGAAACGTGTAGGCATAGAACAGGAGCCCATCCTAAATGAATTGGGGTGTGATGAGCATAAAGAAAATGCTTTTTAAAAAGATCTTTGACTCCCACTGAGTGCTTGTTTCTTAGACTTCCTTGCCTAATAATGTCAGCATTTAAATGGTCCCAACTCCCAAATAACAAGGCTTTGAAGTTAACACCTCATTGAGGTATAGAGTTCATACGTTTGCTATTCCTATTATTTGGCTAGAAACCGTTTTCTGCATGGCTAGCTTAATAGGGCAACAGAATATTAAGTTGTATAGGGATTGAGAAAGCTATTCACACAAAGGAAAGAGCTACAGACTTCATGTATTTGAACAGAACCTGACAATTAAGAGAAAAGAGCAAAAGTCTGGGAAGTGCCCCGAATCACATAATTGCATGAAATTTTTTCATACCTGTGATATTTCCAGTGGCCAGGCACAAACACAAGGGATTTTCGGCTTGGACTGTGTTAGGGAGTTGCAGTTGTAATTAAGAGAGGAGACGAGGTGTTTTTTCTGTCCTGCCAAGGTTTTAAAGCTTCAGAAAGTATTCCATTCTTTAGCAGGACAGAATCCAGATGGTTAGGATTTTTTTCACTGAAAAAGGCAAAAAGGTGCTGAAAAATGATCTGGTGGTTGTTGGGCCAGTTACTTAGGGAATGGGTCACCCAGACTCAAGTCTCCCTCTGTTGTTTTCCACCATTACAGAGGAATGCCTCAGCCACCAGGCTATCACCTATTTTAGAAACTTTTTCTTCTTGTTTTGGCCCCAGCACCCAGCAGATCTCTAAAAATGGCTTTTTCAAACAGTGTCTTCTCGAATACACAAAAAAAATCGCTTTTTATTCATCTGCATTTTTGGACCAGTTGTCTCCACTCCTGATAATTCGCTGTGGCAGAACAATTATCCTGCCCCAAAACAGCTATTCTAAGTCAGAATTATCTGTGCCATAGAAAAGCCCAGAGCCTGCAGTTAAAGACAGGGCTCTTTGGTGCTTGCTGCCATATGGCAGATGTTTTCTTACCCTGAAAAATTCATGAATAATCTGAACGGCGCAATGGAGAGAGTAAATGATGTTATTAAGCTCATTTTCAGGGGTAGGGGGCTGAACCATAATGTGACATTTCACCAAGGCCATGCAGGAAACTTTGCCGTGCCAGGATTAAACTAAATTGATGGGATGTCCAAGGCTTTGACCACAAATAAACCACCTGTGCCCTCTAAGTTCACCTTTACAGAGCATAAATTAGGCATTACAATGATTACAGAAGTTGAAATGGTTTAGAAAAGATCCTCTTGTTCCAGTGCCCAGCTGAATAACAGCTTCAACTTTTTTTTTATTTCCTATGGTTTTTACAGTTTAGAAAATGCTGGTGACAGAAGTGTCTTGTGTTTAGGATTCAGGAGATTTCTGGTCATTTATGTCGTTCTTGCACAGACATAGGCCAAGCTTATGCTTCAGCTATTTCTCTGAATATAGATATAAAACCACCTACCTCTTCCAGGCTTCAGTGATCGAAGGATTCCACCTGCATTCCTACCTGGTGCAATTATTTCACACCTATTCCACAGCAAATACCACAGCAAAAGCCACATTCGGTATTCAGCTACAAGTAATTGGCATCCATGATTAAATTAGACAATTATTCTGGGTGTGCAACCAGAAGAATCTTCTCCAAAAATCTCTTTTTTTTTTTTTTTGACTCTGTGAGGCCTCTTAGGGCTTGGGAAGCAGATTGAAGGCAATCTCATGTGTTTATATTAACTTGCTGCTGAGGATGAATCACAGTTTCTGCACAAATCCACCGAAGTGTTAATTGCATCTGTTCATTTTACAGCAACTTATGGATTTAAAAATGAATGAATGGAGAGGGAAAACAGCCCCATCACCCTGGTGGTCCCGTGTCCACATGCCATGTTGTGCTGAAGAGCAATGCTTTTTTTTATGCTGCTTCTTTAAAGAAAAAACACCCTTTTGCATGTGTAATCATTGTTCCTTAAGCACTGTGTCCTTCTACGGTGTAAAATCACAGTGACAATAATTGCTTTGAGAAACAAAGGAGTGAGATTCCTCCTCTGTTGTCTAACAAAGTGGGAGATTGACAGGGTGGGCAGCCCAGGTGCCTAAAGGCTCTGTCCCCTACACGAGCTGAAAACTTGGGTTCTCAAAATCTCTATTTAGCTGCAGACAGACTTAAACTGCTTTGAGAGTTTAAGACCCTTCAGCCCATAGCCCGCTGAGCTATCTTTTTTGGGAAGCAGGAGATGTATTTCAAATAAGAGTTGTGTGTAACCTTGCAGTGATGGCATTTATTGGAGAGAGGAGGGGAAAGGAGAGGGGGCACACACTGGAGTTCCAGTCCCTAGGACTGGAAAAGATACAATCGTCAGATAACAGGAAGAAGTTCTCTCTCCACTCCAGCAGAGACTGAGAGAGACTCAAGATGTGATTTTGATCATCAGCTTGGACACACCTGTGGTGGAGAAGATGAGGTCCTCAGCCTCTCCATCAGTTCCTGTGAGAAATATAAACCATGCCATTGTGTCATGAGGAGGGACTGGGCTCCCAGCTCAGTGTCAGTGACAGCTACTCTGGCCACTGGTGCCTCTTCTTTGTTATCTCCTGCACTTAAAATCACTGATGTTCCCGTGTGCAGTGTGACAACTTCTCCCTTGGCTGGGACAGGGAAGTTGGAGAGCGACAGTGGTGTGTTGGCACTGAGGCTGGAAGAAAATGCAGCAAAAATAAAAGCACAGGGGCTTTGTTCCCCTGTATGTACTCCTGGGTCTGAAAAAACATGAATTAAAGGTGGAATTAAAATCTGGGTTGCATATCCTGAATCAGAGGGACAGGTTACCTTCTCCAACAGCCAAGTGCTCCCTCCCTCTCCAGCCCTGATCCCAGTCCCTGTCTCGTGCAGGTCCTGCTTTCCTCTGACCACATGCTGAGGCAATTTAACCCACTAATCTTGCGGAAAACTGTATTTTGATGGATCAGGTTTTCATTGGGTTTGTGATTTGAGGCTCTCACTGTCCAGTCAAATGAGCTTTAGAGCTGACACAGCAGCAGAGGGGAGGGATTGGAGCAAGAGGAAATAATGAGGAAGGAGTAAGGGGAGAATTGTCCCCTTCTGGCAGTAGGGATGCTTTAGATTAGCTCAGCCATATCATCTGTCTGGACTGTGAGAGTAAACTCTGCTCTGTTTTCTGTTATTGCTTGCTTTACGCTTTGTTTGTTTTGGTTTTTGATAGGAAGAAATGTAGCTGTATATATTTGGGAGAGGGTTTTGGGCAAACATCCTGGTCTGACATCTGTTCAGTGCAGCTTGGACGGGGATTTCTAGACCGCCACCCCCCACCCCCCCCAAAATTTGGGTTTAAAATGCTTCCCTGTCCAGAACATCACAATTGCCAGTGGCCCCCAGGCTATTTCAAGAACACTGAGATGTTTAATTCAGCCCAGGCTCTGTGCAGGTCCCCCTGCCTGTGGCTTCTTCCCACGGTGCCAGCTACTGCTCCCAGTCCCTTTGAGGAGTAGCTCCAGGTCACACAGAAAACTAGGGCAAAGCCAGGAATGACATTCTCCTTTCCTGTGTTACAATCTGGTATCTTAATTATTATTTCAGTTCTTCCTGTTCAATGCAAGGGTCCCTCCCCTCCTCTCCCATATTAGTGTGTATCTTCTAAGTGTCAGCAACAGAGGAAAATCATCTGCAGAAATTCAGCTCTGGGGAAAAAGAGAAAAAAAAGGTCTTATAAGCATTCATTCATTCATATTTAAGAATGAATTTTCTTCAGCTGTGCTGTGACCTCACACATACTGTCAGGAGAGCTGCTAGATGAACTTTAAATTACACTACAATGTCCTTCTTAAGTTGCCTTGTAAAGTTTTGGGGTCTTGTTCAGAACATTATTTTGTTCAGCCAAAGAATAGAACGGGGTTAAAATATGTCATCATCAGAGTCCTTGGGGTCTGCTGGACAAAATGATCCCAGCTATTACTATCTGTGTGAATAAAATATTCCCCTCATTTCAGCTCATTTCCCTAATGCCTGCCTTGTTTTGGGGAACCTAAGCTGAATAGACAGATTGTGATTTGTGATATTTGTACCAGAGGATCAGGCCCTGAAATTTTTTGTTTCCGAGCAATTAAACTATAACTGTGGAAAGGTGCCACCCAAATAAAGGAGAGGAATCTTGTCAGTCTTCCCGTCATAGAAGTTTGTTCTTTTGTCTCGATTTAAAATGTTTCGAAATAAAATTCTCATCTGTTCTTATTTCTTAAATCTTCTCTAATAACAGCACGTGGCTTGTGCTTCCCACCTGAAACCCGCGGAAAGCAGCAAGCCTGACATCATATTTAACGTGCTTCCAGAATTTCTTGATCAGAGCTTAGCTGCTGTAGGATAACAGCAACAACCACCACCACCACCAACAACAAATAATGAGAACCAAATAAGCCAGAGCACTGCAGGGACCTTACATGTGGTGGGTTTTGTGAAGAGAATTAACATGAAAGAGGGTTCAGTTTGGGGGTAGAGGTCAGGGCAGATAAACTCCTGTGTTCTGATACATTTCCTTAAAGTGGGAAGTGCTTTAGAGAGCGGGGCTGTGGGAAGAAGCTGTCAGCAACGGGGTGGTCAGCGGTGTCAAGGGTGGTGGCCTGTGTTTTTCTTCTGTTGCAGCCTTTCATCCTCCATCTGTCAAGCTCCATAATTTTCAAGCCAGACAGTTAATTTTTAATACAAACCTTTGACTCCTCCCAGGTCTGAAGTGCACCTTTTATCTTGGATTCACGCAAAAATTGCAGTAAGTGGGAGATCGCTTAAAGCTGGCGTCCCCCGCTTGGGTCTCCTCCGGATGGCACCAGGTTGCCACCTGGGCAGCGGGGTGTGCCCTCAGCCCCTGCCGTGGTTTCTCCCTCCACAGCCATTTGCTGCCAAGCTGGCAGCCTGTGGATCCCACTCGGAGCTGTAAAGGAAGGGTAGTTAGTCCGGGGAAGAGCTGGGACAGACATCCTGGTGGAGCACGGCAGGCCCCGTGCTCAGGGCCCAGCAGACACCGGCCGTGGGATCAGCGCGGCCTTACGTGCCCTGCTGGCCCACTGGCCCCGCTGCTGGCTCGCTTGCCCAGTGCTGGCCACAGGGACTGATGTCCCCAGGCAGGCACGAAGCCGAGCTGGGGCTAAGGACCAGCACAAGCCCAGGCTCTCTTCACGCCCCGCTGCATTCTAGCGCGTAGCTCGAGCTGACATCTTAGCGCGGCTCGTGTCATAAAATTTCAGCATGAACACGACTTGGCCCACGCTCAAAATACACAGTGGTTGAGTGTTTAAATTAGGGTTTAACTGACTCAGACACTGAATCTAGCTCCAGCTACTGTGTTGCCGAGCTATTAAATGCTACAAACTGGAGTTCCTCCATTCATCTGTGAGGATTATCACAGTAGAACTGGCAGTAAGTGAAGCATCCAGATGAGTTAACAAGGTGAAACCCAGTGAAATCGGTAGGAATCTTTCAAGTGGCTGTTTTGAGGCCTATATTTCAATCCAACCATCCCAGCTGAAGTTCTCCCAAGGAGGAAGCTGTGTATATTCCTTTACTCTTTTCCCAGCATGAATACATCCCTTAAAAGGTCCAAGGTTTAGCGCTGAAGTACTTGCAATGTGTGGACTTATGTTAAGAAATCATGACTTCTTAGCCTAGAAACATGGGGGAAAATCCACTTTTATGTATATATATATACATTTATATATATACATTTATATATATATATATATATAAGTAAATCTGACTGTAATAGGGATCATCTTATTTCTTTGCACCTCAAGACATAGCTGCTAGTTGGACTTGTGAGTTCCGCTTTTCTGTGTTTTAACAGAAAAAATGTCCTGTTCTGTTCTATACTTGCTTGCAAGTTGTGAATAACGACTGAAGACATTTGGAGAAGGATCAGAATTCCCTTGGCAGCTGGAAGAGTTTGGATGTGGGGTTATTACCTCAGGTCATGAGTCTAGAAAGACATGGAAGAACCCACACACCTTTCTCCAGGAGAGCAGGACGAGGAAGCTCCCTGCACAGAACTGACATTGCCCTGCTGATGTCTTTGGCCATCAACAGTTTCACATGCAGCCCAGTGCTGCCTTCTGCATTGATGTTGGGGAGCAGAGCCTCGGAAACATGGGAAAACAATCCCAACAGTGTGCTTCAGAGCTGGACTGCAAACTTTTAGGGACTAAGCTTCCTAATCACTACCGTATGGCTCATAAAAGGAGCAACCTGATACCAAGTACCAAGAGGTTGTTATTCCTCCTCTCTCCCCTATCCCACTCCAAATGTTAGAACAATAAATACATTTACCTCTTGTTTAAGATCACTTAAAATAAGTTGTTTTAATTAAACCTCCTGGCAATCTATCTGCACTAAGTGATTAAGTGCCTCTTCTTTCAGTGAAAGGAGAAGGGATTATCACAGGACAAGACTGACTGAACTGTGGACAGAACTAGGACTGGATAAAGCTGCTGAATATTTTCCATCAAAATTCATGTGAAAATGCTGTGAAGTTTCAATTTGTGTGATGTTGTTCCTCTCAAATATTTCCCCTTTTTTGAGACCTTCCTTCCCTCCCCACTGTCCCAGAGTCAATGAAATAGTTATTTCCCTCAGGTTAAAGTTCAGCTTTGAATATCAACTTTAAAAGCTGCCCAAGAAGAGAGCTTTCTTTACTCAATGGGCATCGTTTTCAGGGAATAAACTTAAAGATGGAAAAATAGTAATTGTGTTGATGAATTATAGCTATTTAAATTTGTAAAAAAATTGAGTTTGCATAGCAATCAGTTCTTTGCAGCTGCACCATAAAAAGTGTTCGTGGGCGTTGTTATGCTATTTTTACATTTTAACTCGAAATATCTTGTGTGAATTAAAATTGGGTGATTATTCTTTCAAACCAAGCTTTTTAAATTGCTCTCAGCTCAGGAATCACACTGGTGGGTTTGTTGTTTTATTGCTGGCCGTATCACTTTCAGGATGGAGGAGAGTCACAATAAAAGGCTCTTTTATGTCTTGTGCTGTGTCTTGAGATGGTTATGGCAGCATCTCTCTTTTAGCCTCCCTGCTCTCAGTTTTGTCTTCCAGTTCCCATCTTTCCCTGCTTTAGCCCTACTCTGGTTCCTGACATGATGGATTGGATGGGAAGCTGAAACAAAGTCTGGATCCTGGCACGGCCCAGGCAGGCAGGCGCTCCGGACAAACTGCTCCGCTAATTTATTTGGATTCTTTACCTGCAACCTCCCCGCTGTTTTAGTGCTGGGGCCTCTCTTGGGCAGGGACAGGCCAGTGTGCTGTGTGGTGTTTTTATGGCAATGGGGACAAATGATCATTAGGGACCGGCTGGAAACCCTTGGATAAACTGGCAGGCAGGGGTGGTATTTAAAGGTAAATGCATTAACAGCGCGCCGCCACCTCCTTTTATCTCAGCCACCAGCACGCTGCGGGCTAGGCAGGCAGGATGCCACCTCGGGGACTGATTGCTGCCATTTGCATTTTATAACCCATCTCCGAGTGGGAGTGAGAGGGAAAATGCAGCCAAAATGTGGGAGTTCAGCTGTAGCTGCAGAGTTGTCCCTCGTTTTTAATTTCTCCTATTAGCTGGGGAGGGCTGTGGGGTGTTAGGCTGAGTGGCTTAGGCTCTGACTTTCACTGATGAGCAAAGGAAAGCAACATGGTAAAATGTTATTCCCACTGTCCTTCTGCTGGGTGGGAATTGGGTAGTTTTGGCTCCTAGTTTTAAAGTTTTCTGAGGCGAACAAGACACAGCATCAGTTCCAAATATGAGGTTTTTGTTCTTTGTCCTAACACGTGGCATTGCCAGTGCTGGTGTGATCTCTTTCTGTGTCTTTCTGAGATTAAAAATAAAAATAAATTAACCTAGGGACTTTTTGCGGTGTCGCATCTCAGAATATATGTGAGTATGGAAGGAGTGAGACGTCACTGCTCTGCTTTAGGGAGATTTAGCGGGGACTTCAGCAACTGAGAGAATCTGCTATATGGCCTCCTGATCAGCTAAAACGAATTTTGGATTTTTCAGCAGAGGATCGTGGCCATTCTGCCTTTTAATCACACAGTATGAAGTTTGTATCCTGCATAATTACAGCAAAAATTTGGTCTTTTCAGGTTAGGTACAGAGCTATATGTTACTAGAATGTTCTGCAATGTAAAAAAACTCCACTGGAGAGAGTCTGTCTTGCAAATAACATTTACTTTTTTAATAAGTGGAAAGAATCAACCTTTTATTTAGCTGTAAAGATAGGGTTTGATGTTTTTAAAAGAAAATAATTCCCGCAGTGATGTTTCATTGGGAGAGTGAATTAATAAATAAAAAGACAAAAGAAAAAGAAAAAATAAAGAAAGAAAAAAAAATTTAAAAAAAGAAGAGAGAAAATTGAACATTCCCTCATTCCCCTCCACATATTTTCTAGTTCAGATGTCTAAAATACATGTGATCTTCCAGCTACATTTTCTTCTTGCAAATCATAGTGGGTTTTATTAGGACAAGTTTCATTTTATTGCCTTGTTTTCCTGTAAAGTCAACAAGTTAAACCAACAGGATTTAATTTTGGGTTGGCAGGCCAGCTAAGAGATAATACATCGTGCGCCCCGCTTTTATCTTTTTCTTCTCCTTCCTCCTCCTGCTTCCTGGTCTCCTTGAGGTGCTCCACTCTGCTGCTCAACTTACTGGCCTAAAAAACCCCAAGAAATCTTTGCAGGTGATTTATAGAACCCAATGGTTATTGTATGGCTAATGATTCATGGAACTTCATTAAATACCAAGTATGTGCCTGCTTACTGTCTGTGCACACTGCATATTAGAACCTTTGCACTCCCCCTTGCAAATTGCCCCCATTAAAGTCGCAGACAAAAGGTCCTCTCAGTAGCTTACATATTTTCCCACATGTGAGAGAGCAATTGGAAACTTCCTCTTGATAACTAAAAACTTTTGAATTAGAATTTATGAGAAGGGTCTTTTTGGTCTCGTTGCCTAAGGGCTGAAACAGATCCCAGTGTGTACAAGCGTTCCTTTGATGCGCGGAGCTGCACAGGGTAACATTTTTTAACAGGATCAAAAAGCGTAATGCAGGGACAATGTGTGGAGGCCCTTGCTCTGACACAAGGAGTCGGAGCCTGTGTTTTTCCAAGGCTAAAAATCCAAAAGTAAGTGTCCAGGGCAGCAACAGCATTTTATATTCTTTTTAATTGCGGTAAAGTCCTAGATAAAATAATGGCAGTCAGTGTTACAACTTCCTTTTCTTTAATGTTCCTCTAACAATGCTTTGAAGTGGCTTTTACCTTGAGAAAGTATTGTATATGTGTTAGGGAAACACATATCAAAAAGAAAATAAAGGACCAGCTCTTTAATTGGTGGAAATCAGCATGGCTCTATTACAGGTATTGGAATTTCTCAAGCTGTGGATCTGGCTAAAAACTTTCTGTCATTTCTCACCATGGGCTAATATACTCCTGCCCACTTATTTGGTTGGACCATCCTAATCTAAATTCACTATTGACAAAACATTTTCCAATCACGTTTCTTTAGAAAGGCAGCAAAAGACAAACCTGGATCGAACTTTCAAATGGTGAATATTTCCCATGATTTCAGCTGCACAATTCAAGGAAGCACAGCCATATGTACCAGCTGATCCAAAGTCTCTATGAAAAGGTCTTGATAACTAGAATTTTTCTCACTTCATAGCAAAAGGAAATGTCTCAGTACTCATTTAGGTGCCCTACATATGGTCTTCCATTATATCTCATTTTACAATGTCTGTCTATATGCAAAGAAGAGTGAAAAAAAAGGAACTTCCTCATGTTATGAGGCCAACACACCGCAGGCATCACCATGCTGATGACCACATTACATCCACCTTGTTGTTGCATTATTACAACAGAGATGGTTTTGAGACCATTATTTTTTGCATTCACGCTGGCCATAGTTGTAAAATCTGTCATGATATCCAAGTCATGCATATCAGCTAAGAGGGGTGCTTTCACCAAGCAAAAGAATCAGGTTTGAAAACCTCAATCTGTCTTTAATGGAGCACTCCAACTTACTACTTATTCTGCAGCTGATAAATTAAATGTCCCTCCATTTACACCAGTTGTAAGTCTTCCAAATGAGACAGAAGATTTAACCCTTGATTACTTCTGTGGCCAGTTAAGAGCCAAGTAAACTTTTCACCAGAAATTTGGCTTGGTCTTAGAGCTGAAAATATTTTTCTTCACTGGTGACATGCTGCCAGAGTGTTTGGACCTCAGTGGTGATCTTTAGACAGCACAATATATGGATTATAAAAAGCCCAGAGAAGCCACTATCTGAAAGACCAGAAAAACCTCCCAAACAAGTCAGAAAATGTAATGGAATTGGTGGTGGGCAACGAGAAACCTCCTGGGGATGGAGGGTGTCTGCTTTAATGGTGACTGTGTCTTTGTCTAATTTTGTTTTCTTGTATTTGCTTATTATTAATATCTCTGACTGGATAACAAGAGTTGTACATCATATCATTTATAAACATATATGCGTGTTTGCTCTATGCCATAGCATCAGCTTACTCTCAGGGCCATATTTCATTAATTTGCCTCTGACCTCGTCTCATTTTGGATGTATTAAATTACAACACCAGTACATTTGGGCCGCTAAACTGAGAAAAAAAGATCCCCCAATCCCTTTCTTTTTCCATGGCAGAATGGACACACATAAACACAATAAGGCATCTGACAGTAAGGGAGTGAGCGAGATGGCAAACTACCTTCCCCCAACCTTCAACCTGTAACTTCAATGGGAATTTGAAATATGTCCTTCAACAAAGGTTTGGGTGCGCGTACGAAAGGTGTTTGTTGCAAAACATTCTTTTCTTTCCATATGGGCAGAGTGCAAAGCAGTGGCTTGGTCGGAGTCGTCGCTTCCTTAAACTGGAGTGTCCCAGAATAAAAGTTCCGGGACAGTAAATGGGGAGAATGATTTTTCTTTGTGAAACGGTTTCGGAAGTTTCAAATTCATACATTTCACCCATCCTCAGTAAAAGTCCTCTGTACTTCATCAAGATAGATGTAGAAATATCTGGCTGTTAGACCAATAGAAAGTAAGGTATGTTTAGAGCAAAATTAGGCAAAAGAAGAGGAGAATTATTAAGCGTAGGTAAACATAAGGAATTTGTTACGCTACTTGAGATAAATATTGTCACAGTGGGATAATAGCAATACACTTGTTGTTGGACTAAGCAAGAGGTTTCTCTGCTTCACAGAGGCACAGGTGGAGTTCACCCTGTGCTGAGACTTCTTTTGCTGACTCTCTTCTTTCAGCAGCAAGGTTTCGTAATTCTCACAGGGAAACCTGGGAAAGCAGCATTGGGAAATGCAGTCAATTTGGGTGACATTTGGCATCATAATTTTTTCCTCCTGGTGAGACGCCATTAACTTTGCTTACTTGCTTGCCAATAACTAAGAACACGTTACGGTTTTTAACTGCAATATGGGGACCTCTACCAGGATGACTTCAGGGCAAAACAGCTGCACCCAGTCTGTTCTTCCTCCTCCTCCTGAGTTTAAATAAAATCTTGTCTTATCTGAATATGCACCCAGAAGACTGGATGGTTATTTAAGCCCCGGTTAGGGAACATATTTAAGAATATGCCTAATATTAGGCATGTGCTTAAATCAATGCGACTTAAGCAAATGCTTGAAGTCAGGCATGTGGTTGAGGTGTTATGCTGAATGTGGGTTCTAATCCTTAAACAATAGCAAAGCCCAGAGGAAAGGGCAAGCTATCTGGGTTCCTTTCTTGGCTCTTTTGTTGGTCGTGTTATAGTCTATAAAATAAGGATCATTATTCTTATCCCTCTTCGTGAGGCGCACTGAAAATTATCAGGGAAAAGCACTCTGAATACTGTTATTATTGGCTATACTTCTTGAGGCTGAAAAAAAATTTTAGAGACAGACATTCTCAGTGGATTTCTGGTTCTTCCTCCTTTCACTCGGGCAGGAAATACCATGAGAATGGAAAGAAGGATGCGTACCCATGATCACAAATAATCTTAATCTCCTTCTTTGCGCCGCCGCTGTAAATAATTAGATATTGCTACACTATTGTTTCTGGAAGTTCCCGCGGCGCTGCAGCCTCACTGTGTGCAGGGGTACCTGCTCCTGGTACCACAGGCGAGCTGGAGGCTGTGCTGGGAGATAATAGGACAATGGGGAGTGTTTGGGGGAGGAGGGGAGGCCCTGAGCCCACATTAATGGTAGAAAATAGGAAAGAGGCACAAGCCTGTGTGAGTTTGCGAAAGGAACACTCGGCTCGGGGCTGCTGAAGGGGCAGCACATGAAGGCAAGTCCTGGGCCTCACAAAAATGCTGCTCCCACCAGAGAGGTGTTGCAGGACCAGGCCCCGTGGCACTCAGCTCCCGTGTTACTGCTTGGCTGGAAAAGCTGGAGGCAGCAAAGGCTCTGTTATTGATGATAATTCAGAGTTCCTCACGTTCTCACTACCTTAAGTCAGCGCTCATTCCCCAGCTTCCATGTGAAGGGCCCGGAGCCAAGGCCATGAGCCTGTGTGTATGTGTTCAGGACAGTTAATATTTATGATGCATCTTACTGGGAAAATTAGTATAAAGCTGTGTTCCAACAGTACATTTATCCCATGACCTAGTTTTACGAATAACGTGCTGAAACATGGCCTGCTTGATTTAAACCTTTGTCACCCATTCTGATGGATACAGTGCCTAGCTTCGGCTTAGGCAATGCAAGCCAGGATTTGTGCAAAAATGTGATGTATATTAGTGCAAGGTAAACAGATGGTAATGCTTTTGTTAATACCAAGTGCATACAAAGATATTTATCAAAGGACCACATGTAAGGTCCATAGCTCTTGGCAGAGATCCCTACGCTGTTACATCAGCTAATAAGAATAACCATTTTATTGCATTACACACAGTTTTTGTAGGGTTGCTTTAGACTGTGCAGGCGGCTCCCAAAACTCGCCACAGTTCATACACTAAGAATCTGATTCTGAATAGTGTTGAACATCTATAATACCCTGTTGTTCTTGTTGTTATTTTTATTTTATTGCTATGACTCTTGGCTTTTCTCCAGCTCAAATCCCTTCTGGGGAATTCCACTGCTGCTTAGCAGCTCTGAAATAAGTGTAAGCGAGCCAGGTGGTGAATACACTGAAATGTTGGAGGGCAGACACGAGAAACGGTAGTGACAGATTTCAAAGGGAAAGAGGTTGAGCTGTAAAGATTGGAAGGGAACTGTGACACCACTCCAGCCACAGAAAAACGCAGGCAACTCTGAAAAAGTTTCTGAAGAAGTGTGGCTAAACACAATTTATGTCAAAGGATGTTGCATCTGAAAACAACAAAGCTGGTTGAGGTTGGCAGAATTTCCTCATCTGATTTATACTTTCTTTCATCACCATCAGCAGCAGAGAGTACTTGTATCATGTACTGGGCAATTTCAGTCCCTGGAACATTGGCAATGCCCTGGGGGTATAACTGAGAACTCTGCAGAACAGGGAAAGTAGTTTTTCATCACTGCAACCACATGATAAGGATTTTGTCATCCTTTCCTGTCCCCTGGGCTGTTCCAACCTGATAGCACTTCATCCCTTAAGCTGGCAGAGCATGGCTGGTTCAGTCGCTCACAGTGAAACAATTTGGAGAATCAATTTGGCTGAAAATGGACAATTTTGGGCTTTTTTTTCCTGCCAAGTTTGTTTTCAGCCAGATCAAGTTTCCTAATCTGTTTTACCTTTGCACTGGCTTGTGCCAGGATGAAGAAATGCTGCTCAGGAAGGACAGAAGGGCTTCTTTTAGGTGACAATGCTGGGTCACATTGACCTGAAGTGTTTCTGCAGATACTCCAAACCTACCTGGACGTGTTCCTGTGTCACTTGCCTTGGCAGAGGGGTTGGCCTGGAAAATCTCCAGAGGTCCCTTCCAACCCTAAGGATTCTGTGATTCTGTGTAGGACAGTTCCATGAAAGCATGGAACTACTCCTGTGGGAGCTACTCCATGACCTGAAATTCTGCACTGAGAGACAGAAATACGGGCAAGGTCCTGATGGAAGTCAGCCCTGCCTCAGGTGCCAACTCCCACTGACCTCAATCCTCAGGCACATAATGTGATCTTTCCTGGATATGCTTCCCTGAACCACAGCAAGCAATGTGTGTAAAAAATGAGAGCAGGGTGTTTGGGTGGGATATTTCTGTCAAACAGCCCCTTTTTCACCTCACTGTCTGCACTGGGTGAGATCTGGATCCCCTTATTCAGTGGTGCTTTATTCCGTGGCACTGATGTTATTGGGATCCTCATGGGTAAAACATCACCAAAAGATAAGGGAGGGTATGGCAGTGGGCTGTGTTACTGTACACTACTCCCACCACAAGGATAGTTTCAGGCCAGACTTCCAACTCCTTTTTCCTTGGAGACTTTCTTTCAGCAGATGTAGTTGCATTGACTTTAGAAATCCGACTATGAATTTTCCTCAGAGGTGTAAGATCCTCATGATCTGGACCTTATTTATTATTATTATTATTATTATTATTATTGTTGTTGTTGTTGTTGTTGTTGTTGTTGTTGTTACAGTGCCTTCCTGTCATTGTAAAGATAATTTACTCTTTCAAAGATTAATTTATAGCATTCCTTCTATTGTGTTTTAAATAGATAAGAAGTAGGGGTGAAGAAAGGACTTCTGCAAAAGTCTTCCTTAACTCATGGGGATTTAAGTTCACCCAATTCAACACTGCTCAGTCAAATTCTTAATTTTAAGAACTTTAAATGTGTTTGATTTCGGAACTGTGATGTGACGCAGAAGCAAATAGTGTTGCATTAGCTCTTGCAACCATCTTCCTGTGAATTTGACGTCAGGATTTTCTAAAGTTAAAATCCAAAAATCCATCCCCTGATCACTGGGAGAGCTCCCATTAACCATAAGCAGGAGAAACAGGGCAGCAGAGCACGAGCTCTCTTCAAGTCATTTTCCTGCATATCTGCAGCAAAGCCATTAAAACAGTCAACTTCTTGGTCTGAGGTTCCTTTTAAACATTTTCTGTATTGTAAACATTCCACTCAGATTTCTTCTGTACTGTGGCAAATGCCAGGACTCAAGGGGCTGTCATCAGCTGCCACGATGACCACTGCCCCTTCCCTGAGACAAAACATGCCACTGCATCTTTCCTAGGACTGCACTCATGCTGGCAAGTTTCCAGCTCAGTATTCTTCCATCTGATGCATTTTATCCCCAAAAACTTTCCACAGTTTAAAGCCAGCTTGAAGAGACTCTTCATTGGCTTAAAGGAGTTGGGAATGAAGTGGATGTGCAGTGGGTAAAAAGAAAACTCCAGAAAACTGGCTGTTCCTCTAGGGTAATAATCCTTCTGAGGCCAAAGGGGAGCCGGGAGGATATGGATCCCAACCTGGTTGCAACTCCTGCCACTGGAGCTGTTACATTCTCTATCAGCTTTTGGCCCTTTTTGATTTCTCACATTTTCATTTTAATTTTACAGGTGTTTCAACCACTTGCCAGTAGGTGTGTCAGGCACCTTGCCTAATCTTTCCTTTTGCTGATTCTTGTTTCCCTGGGTACCTCAATAAATTATTAGAACTAAGAAAGGGTCCAACACAGCAACAGTCGTAGCCATGACATTTGGGAAAGTTTGCATTTAAAAGTAGAAATTTAAATTTCTGCTAAAATTGCAACCAGATCAGAACTTCAGATCCATTTTTTTTTTTTTACCTCTGAAGAATATGAGTAGATTTTTTGGAAGCCTGAGTTACACTGTACATCAGTCAGATGCAGCTTTATATCCATCCCTACCAATTCCCTCTTGAGTACCTCATCTTTCAAATGCAGTTGGCTGGACCTTCGGAGACCAGGAAGAAAGTTGAAGGTTTAGGCATTAGATAACCCCTGTGCTACAGCAGCAAATTAAAATAAACCTATCTGAAACAATTGTTTATACAACAGATATTGCCAGGAGCAGGATTGGACATGAAATAACTTTTATTTCAGGGCTACACACGGTATCTGATTGATCGTGGAGCTGATACTTAGCCCAGGATGCCCAAGGTTCCACTGCGGTTTTTCCAGTTTGTTTGACAAGTTGAAATGTGTATCAGGATGCCACATGGAAAATGAAGGCCTCGATTATGCAACCCATTTTCAGCTGAATGATCCCATTTGGTCAGAGCGGATCGTTTGTGTTTGTAGGACCTGCTTTTTATTTTTCAATTAATTGATAAAACACTCCTTGTGGAAATGTGGTGATATCTCCAAGGCAATTGATAATTCCTGCAATTCATAACACGACATGCGAGTTTTATGTGGATTTGCTTCCTACAGAGTGCCACATGCTAGCAGGAGTAGGAGATGGAAGAATAGGATGCTCTTTCTGTGACTCACTCATTTTAGAATCGTTTCTTTTGTTAAAAATTAGTCCAGCAGCCCTGGGACAAGGCAGGGGCAGGGAGGGGATTTTATTTTGCCGAGGGCAGAATGTCAAGACTTATGGGCTCTTCTGCTTGAATGAAGAGGGGAAAACGGATTGCATCAGTGGGGCTGCTCCCTTCGCAGGCAGCCTGGAAGGGCACAGGGACCCTGCACCACCAGAACAAACCTCTGCTTCACAAACGGGCGCCCCTCTGCTTCCTGTGGCTGCACTTGAGGTGCAAGGTGTTTGCTTCTCCCAAGTGGATGCTTAGTCAGTGTCACATTCCACAAGACTCTCGTGTAAAAAAAAAAAAAAAAAAAAATTCCTGTAGTCAGAGGGCCAAAATTAGCTTCTCCTTAAAAGCCTGAAAAGGCAAAGAAGAGATTAAAAACCTATGTGGGTCACAGTAACCCTCTCAAAATGAAGAGACTGATACAGAATGCTGAGGATGGACTTTCTTTTCCCATTTCCAGACAAAAAAAGAGAAAGGAATAGGTGCTTTCAGGCTCTGTTTTTAAATGAGTATCTCTGATTCCAGGTCCAACGCCATCTATTTTTAACCATCTGGACCATCTCATGTCAAAAGGAAAACTTTTATTAGGTTTCAGCCCACAGTGTAAATGAATTATGAAAGCCAACTGAGCCAGGTAAAACCTGGGGAGGGGGGAATTGTGTGGTGTCAAAAAGAGAGAGAGAGAGAACAATAAAAAAGCCAAAATTCAGAATACTTTTGAAAAGCACATAGGAGCCTTTAGACACAGAGAGATATGGTAAATTCATCATCAAACAGCCCCCTCCATAAGCTGGTGTGGGATAGGGTTGGTAGAGGGTGACAAACTCTGCACCCAAGTTGATCAAACCATTTAGGAATTAGGAAGAGAGTACATGGACATTTACAACACAAGGACCTGGTATGATTTCTGCCCCTTTGCTGGTGGTTAAATACCTGTTTAGAATAACCTAAAACTTAAAAAGCTACTTTTAATAGGATTTTTGTGCCAGCATAATGCTAATAAAATCTAAATATATGTGCTTTATGAGTACAGCTGTGCAAATACATTTTCTGTAAGAACCAAAAGTGGGGAAAGAGGGAGAGGAAGGAATTGGGGAGGAGTGAAATCAGCTTACAAGCAAGAAATGGGAGGGGAAATGCATTTCAGACTGAATGAGACATCTCATTTGGAGGATTCCTTTTTTTTTTTTTTTAATAGAATGTATCTGAAGACCCAAGTGAAACTCTTATACAAAATAAAAATTTAAAATATCCCATCTTGATAAACTGTGAGAGAAATAATTTAAATTTTCCAAATAAAACCAGTATTTGAAAAAGTGTTCAACACAAAACCTCAATCCTTTTGGCTATAAAGATTCATATATGATTTTAAAAGCACTTGAATGAAAATTTCATTAATTTCTTGTTACACGGATATTTTTCTCATGCCAGCACTCGATTGAGCAGCATTCTGGAATGTAGATATCAGAATTTAGAGACTGTGGTTTACATCAATATAAACACATTATTTTACTTCCTCTGGTCCCTGTGTATTTTACACCTTGACGTAATAATTTTGGATCCCTGTAATATTTTTCCTTTTCTGTTCCCTCTAACCAGAGTCACGAAGTTGATGTTTGTGTGATTGCCAACAAATTCCAATCTTACAGAACACATTTTATCTTTTCTCTTTCTGGACAGGATAAGTCAACTACACCAACACAGTTAAATTACAGTGCAAATTAGGCGGGTAGAGAGTCCTAAACGCTGAGGCCATGTAAAACTTGGTGTTGTCTGCCAGGTGTATGAGTTATTGCCTTCTCAGCCAGGATCTCAGCAAAGAATATGTGTAAGTGATTACAAGCAGTCCCTTGATATTTTTATTGAATTGTCCACACTCTGCTTCTTCTCCAACAGCAGTAGGCACCTAAAAATAATCATGCTCTGCACAAATCTCCAGAATGAGCACACTAATCCTATTCTGGAATACAGCAATACCTCATAAAATACCCAGGGTGAAAAGTGTTTCCTAAATTCTCCAGAAGAGACACAAGGGAGTGTGATGGGTGAATGAGTTTTGGCAGAAAAAAAAAGATACTTTTTCATTCAAAAAAAATCGGCTTGTGTGATTTTTATGTTCCTCTACCTCCTTCTCTTTTTTAAAATTAGATTAATTTTCAATGGAAAAATGTGTCAATTTGCCCTAATAAAGGGTCTTTTGAGCTCTGACTAATGCTTGGACAGGAGGCCTCTGAGGAATGTCAGGAGATGGAGCAGCAGCATTCTTCTGGCCGCTGCTCCGTGCGAAATCAGCATCACAGCCCGACTGCCTTACTACGCTCCTGGAATTCCTGTCAGTCAGATTAGATGTGAAGCTCAGGGCTGAATCACAGAACATGCAGTTGCCTTTTTCCCTAGACTTTAAAGTCGCGGCCAAATCACTCGGATATTTTGATCTTTGGAGTTGTGTGTTCTCCTACCCAAACTCCTGTTACTATTTCTGTTTGAAATGTCAGTGTTTACTCAGTTTCTATCCATGCTTTTCTGTCCTGTTTGCCAGCTTGAGCCTTTTTTATCCAAGGTGATTTACTCTAACTAGAAGATAAAATTATTTGGTCTGAAAGATTTCTGTGCACACTGCAAAAAGCTATTATTTAAATAAAGGGTGTACAAAGCCACCTTTTATAATTAAATCGGTTTATACATGTGGAACATGCTGGCTGTATTATGGAGAAACAATCATTTTAAATTTAAAACATGCTCTCCCTCATTACAGAAATATATTCTGCCTTTTTTTTTTCCTTCTTTTTTTTTTACTGTTTTTCTTTTTTCTTTTCTTCCTCCCCCCTCCTCAGTTCATTTAAACAGAGAGGCCATTCCTTTCTCCATCTGAGTTAAATACCACAGTATCCTTTTCGGCAGGCTTCTAAGCTAAATCTAATCAAGCTGTGTCACAGCTCTGTCAGGCAGGTTGCTCTTTCTTTGGCCTTGAATAATTGGAAGAATGTTGGCACTTGTGCCTGGGCCATGAGAACGTGACCCGAGTTGATATTTAATCTACTTCAGTGCTAGGCTGCACTAGGACTGGGGTCTAAGCCAGGCCTCGGGAGCAGTGTGTTAGCCATCAGCAGCACTCATTTTACCTTGAAATGGATTCCATTTGATGTATCATTACACCGCTCCAGGAGAATGCTTTAATGAGACAGATACATGCGCTGGAAAGGATTAAATTGTTGTCCTTTANTTTTTTTTTTTTTTTTTTTGCTTTTTTTTTTTTGTCTTTTTTTTTTTTTCCCTTTTTTTTTTTTTTTTTTTTTTTTTGCTTTGCTCTCCTAATAGCTACAAGGTGCTGGGAAGTACCTGGGAAAGGCAAAAAGGTTACAGAGGCGGCCAAAAATAGCTAAAACTGAAGGTCTGTCATCTACGGATCTGCAAGCGCTTTGCAGCGATTGCAAGTATCTGGTCCACCCCTCTCACAAACTAGAAGCAAGGATTGAATTTGTAGTTATGTTTTCACCTCCTTTCAGGGAAACTTGGTACTATTGGAGAATGTCAAAATTGCTTCACGTGCGTGTGACTTGGAAGTGCACAAATCAAACGTTCATCATCACTCGGGGTGTGGGAGAGGAAAGTTTTCCTTCCTCTTCTCGCAGGCATATAAAAGCTCCAGGACCCCTCGGGAAAGAGGAAATTCCTCCCAGATCTATGGGTTGCTCCTGCTGGGGCAATCCGAAGTCACAATGGATTTCATTCGTTTTGTTAACGCTTTCATGCAGATCTCGGTGAGAGCCCGTGAGGTCGGGGGCGGTGGAGGGGGAGAAAGAGCAATTGGGACCTCTTCCAGGGAGAAGAGTAAATTGCCCTTTTCTTGCCTCACAAAAAAGTCTCGTGCCCTGAATGACTCGAAGTGTTTGGCAATGCCCCACACTCAGGTCACACTCCCGAGCCACTCTTTGAACCCCGCCGAACGGAGAGGGGAACACACCCACAATTTGCAAAGAAGGAGTCTGCGGCCGACTTTTTTTAATTCGCGTTGAAAAAAAGGGTGATGCCAATGACCCTTTATCTCCGATAATGAGAAGTATCCATGTGGACACCGCAGGCAGCAATTTCCATACTGAATCTCCATCGCGGAACTGTTTCTTGCCATGCCCAGCGTCACACCGCTCGTCCCCTGCGCCGTGGAGGGATGCCGAGGGCCAAGCGGCAGCACCTCTGTGTCTCACCGCATCCTCCGAGGGATGCGAACAGTGGGAGGAAAGATCTTTGTTGTGCAGTTGTGAGACGCGAATCAGGTGTGTTACTGATTAACTCGGCCTCCTCTGGAATGCCAATGGCTTCTTTTCTGCCAGGCTACAGCGTGAAGGGATGGAGTGTTTGTCCCTTTCACATGTACTCCCGCAGCCTAATTTCCACTGACATTGTTAGCAGAGACCGGCACCTGCTTTGGAGTCATTCTAGCCCCTGAGTGTGCCTTTTACACTTTACAGTGTGTGAGCCTTGATAAAGGCAAAGCGCTGCTTCAAAATACGATGTTAACTACACATTTCTCCCCTCTCACTGTGATAAATCATTCCATGGTCTTGAGAGCAGCCTCCTCAAACCTCTCAGGTCAGGCTAAGGATAACGCTAACCTTCGAAGACAGCTGATAAAACAGCCTTCTAAATTTGTGTTTGTACTCCTTGGAAGAACCTGGGTGCATCAGCAAAGGCAATGCCAACAGCCTTTTTGTACATCTTGTTGTGTATAAAATGATCGGATAAAAATGAAAAACTTCCTGTAGGACAGACAAGAGTGCTCACCGTCGTCCATTACCCACGGCTTCTTCTCTGTTTATTTTGACTATGAACCCTCACAGGACTAGAAAGTCCATTCCTCGCTGGGAATGTTTTCTCACAAGTAGGGCAACAATGTCAGACTGACCTAAAGGAAGTTGTTCTCTCTTACGTTTCCTTTGAGGTTATTCGTTTCCTTGAAAGTCGCTTGTTTCAAATTAAGTGAGGCCATCAGAGATGATCTTCTGTCACTGTCAAAGTGACAGCCACCACATTGTTCTGTTAGTGGACGTTCTGATTTTAATTTCGCCTTCAAGCAGTCCCTTTATTTCATCTGCAGACCGCTGGGAAAGTGTGTAGTGATCTTATTTGTGGCATGGATTTTCCCTGGAGTACTTTGATATCCCAGATTTTTGAATAGTTGAGCAGCCTACCTCTGCCACGCCTTTGTCATTATTATCTTCTTGCCTGACACAACCATGACTCTTTTTTTTCTAAAGCTTGGATTACAAATTACCTGCAACCCCCCTCCATTTCTCATTGAAATAAAATGTTTGAGGCCAATTTTCAAGGGCATAAGCAAGCCAGAAAACAGAATATTTGCAAGAGGGGACATTTCCTCAACCAGTTAAGGTTAGAAACACAAACTCACTCTCCCACAAATGCTAGAAAAATTATCACCTTTCTGGGCCCTGTCAGATCACCAGGTCTTTCCAGTGGATTTCAGTGGAATAACAGAAATCCAGAGAGTGCAGGACCAGAGGCTTCTGCTGCTTTATTTATTTTCTCACACTTTGTGTATAATCTTAGGCAAGACACGTCTCTGTTTACAAAATCACTTTCAGATAAATAGCCAGGGGAAAATCTGTTCTCTAGTTGTGCGACATCCATGACCAATCAAAATAACACGTTTATTAATTAAATTTACTGCATGCATTGATTACAAACAGGAAATTAGGATTTGTCCTGCCACCTGCTAATATGAATAATTATTTAATAATTTTCTAACTGCTTTGATAAAGAAATGGGGTTTCTTACATTGGGGTGTCTTCTTATATGACAACGCAGTTGGCAGACATGATGCCTGAACAATTTTCATTTAAGAATTGTTTGCTGGATTCCTCTTGTTGGCCCTTTGTAGGAAAGTGAATCAGGGAAAATGAGATACGGCAGAAATGGCCAAAATAATGCCTTCAGTGGGGCAGCAGCTGAGCAGTCTTCAGGCAGATGTGAAAACATTGCTGGATCCTCTGCACAACCAGAGAAGAATAAAGAGAGAAACAATAAATTTTTTTGAAAAAAAGAAAGTTAAGGAAAACTAGGAGAAATGTAAAGCTTTGAGTGCAGAGAAAGGAAAGGCTGAGATTTGGATGATGATTCTCCTACAAAGAAACAAGGAATGTCAGTGGAAGTGTCTGACTAAGCCATGTTCATCCTTACTGACTGTATCTCCCCACAGGACAGGAGCAAACCCTGACAAAGGCAAAACTGAGGGTTTCCTTCTCTGCACTGCCATTTTTATCTGGGGCTAGAGGAACCCCGAACTTAGGAACTTGTCTAATGGATGAGATACGGCTGGAAAAACAATTCATCTGACAAAGCTGAAAGACAATGTGCTTTTTCACGATTTTGTTTTCTCTTAAACCAGAAAACGCTAGTATTTTTTGGCAGAACTGGAATACAGTCAGTTGCCTGCTACTGAGTTTGGGGGAATTTGATTTCATTATGCTGTGGAATAGTCCTTCAAAATAAATATTCATAGCTTTATGCTTAACTTTAAACAGCTGCTTAAGCTGCTTGAGTTGATAGACCTGGTCTTCATATGTCAAAAAAATGACCAGACACAAGCACAGAGCAAAAACAGAGTTTTCAGAAAGAAGAAAAAAACCCATTTTCTGTGGCATTTTGGAAAAGTCCAAAGCATATCTCCACAGCTTTTGAAATCAGATGCTAAATGCAGTGGTTGGGTTTAGGAGAAACAGAAGAGTTTCCTTTGTTTTGCACAGTCCTGTCTCTTGAGCTGAATTTGATTTTGCAGTCATTTTTTTTCAGTATTGAAGAACAACTCCTGCAGCCTTCTGAGGGAAATCTGAATGGGAATTTACTCTGCAGCCTTCACTAGAGGAGGACACACAGATCAGTGGGCTAAATACAGCAGAATGTGCTATTAATCCGCATTTCCTGCACTGCTGGGAGTTGCTGCCCAAGTGCTTCACATACATCTTGCTCGCACTTAGATTCATATTTTTTTATTTTATGTAAATACAATTGGTTTGTTTTTCTAGGGGAGAAAAAAAAGGTGCTTTCACTGTAGAGTTCAGAGCTGCTCAGTAATAGCAACTTTTTTTTTTTCCTACTAGAAGTGGAAATATCTGGCTTGTGTTTAGAGCTTGGACCCAATGTTCTAAGCTGTCCTAGTAAATAGAGCCTACAAGAGATTCACTGAACAAACAGCCACTGGATTTAAACGGCAATTAAATTCATTTCAAGCATTTTCTCTCATTCTGATGACTAGGCTTGAATTTCAGCAGCAAGTTTGCAAACCAGTTCATTAGTGCCTGGCAATGTTAATGAGCGTGATGACTCTGTCCCCGTCTTTTCACACTAGCAAGCTCACACAGAGAGGAGAACTTTGCCTTTGAAACCTTGCTTCTCTTTCCTCCTTTTTTTTTTTTTTTTTCCTTTGCCTCTATCTTCTTTGCTCTTTCTCACAGTGGTGCAGTTTTAAATATTTACTGTGGTTGGATACCCAACGAGTTTCTTAATGTGGAAATACTCCTTTTAGTTGCAAATGCCCCTTTTATCATGCACAACACTGTTGTCTTTTTTATTGTAACAAGTCCTTGCAATTAAAGGAGCAAAGGACTCCTGAGGTCATCTAGGCATATTCATGCCAGTGCAGGATTGTTTGCTGCAGAATGCTTGATCACTATCTAGTTGTGAAAGGTCCAAGGGATGGAATGTCTTTGGGTGGTTATCCTTTCCAAATTCTTCGAAATTACATAGCTGGATTCTTGGAAAATTCTTTCCCATTGCATCTGACTCAAAAAGCCCTTTCTACTTTGTCCTTCCTCTTATCACTTCCTGTACCATGGCCATACCTTCCTTGAGCACCTTCAAACCCTGCCTCCTGAACAAACACATCTGGCCCACGAGAAGTGTTTTCTGAAGCCGGCTCACTGAGTCTGGAAGAGCCATACTTGGAATAGCTGTGCTTGGAACACAGAGCCAGCCCCTCCTGCAAAAGGCAGAGTCTGCATCCCCCGAAGTCTGGCAGGAGGGATAGCTCTGTTCCAGTTGGTGTCCCAGCCTGTTTCCGTGTTTGTGTGTAGCCAGAGAATCCTTAAATACTCCTGCCGCCAATATAATCGGGGTAGGATTCCAGCTTCCCGTGGTTTTCCAGTCAGTGTCCCACCCTCACAGGAGAAACGCTCAATGAAGACAATTCTGTCTTTGCCACAGAAAGGACACCTCCAGCAGCAAAATGACCAAGGTGGGAAGGAGGTCTGTGGAAGGACCAAGAGTTCAGCACTTAAAGCAAAGCGGTTTTAAGGGGAATGCCTGTTTTGCTCCCTCCTTTCCCTGCCACTGGGAGTAAACGAGCAGGACAGCAAGGGGGCTCAGTCATGCAAGCAGGAGCTCAGAAGGGACACCAGGAATGTCAGCTCTCAGGGGCCAGAAGGGACCCGGGAATGTGAGACTGAATGCAGAGGCAAAGGGGCTGTTTGGGAGGACTGGGTTAGCAGGAGGCTGGACATCCAAAGCCACGGCAGCCCTGGGAAATCCATGACATGGGACATGCAGGGGACCCATGGCTACTGATCTCTGTGTAGAGAAGGTCAGGGTTCAGTTTCTTCCCCTGCCCCAGGGGACTCAAGGCTCATGTCCTACCTCCCAGGAGAGCTCTCTGGCCAATGAGCAAAACTCTGATTTGGGTGAGGATGCTCTCTGTCCATCCTGTCCAAGCTGTGCCACTCAGCAGAAAGGAATTCATGAAGCCAGAGGAAGGATACAAGCGAGTTGGGGTGTGCTGAGGGACTCGGGGAGAGGCACGCTGGAGTTAGAGCAGGGTGATGGGAGAGCCTGTCAGTGCCGCTGCTGGATTTATGTGAAATAAAATCCCCCGTGCCCTCTGCAGAGCCATTCTTCTTCTCCCCAGTTGTCTGAAGCCCTATCAGTTTGGCATGGGCAAGGTGTGGCTATTAATCACTGTCCCATCTCCAGAGATGTTACCACCAGGAGCTTTCATTCTCTAAGGAAGTGGAAATCTTCAAAGCTACGTCCAAGGAAAACATTTCAGCATACCGGGAAACAGAAAAAAAGGACAGGGAGTGAACTGCATGAACGTGGTGCTTCTGTAGGCAGGTTATTAGCACAGATTGGTGTATCTCTGCTCTTCTGCAATAATTTCAGAACGGAAAAGATTCATTTGCACCTTCAATCAACCAACGTTAAGAACTCTGTTTCTACAAGGAGAAATAAGTCAACAAGGAGATAGTGTCTGCTAAATTGGAGATTGTCTTATGACGAGCTGCTTCATACAGAAATGGCATATATAGTTTAACACCATTTCCAAAAGTGTTGTATTAAAAAAAAAAAAAAAAAATTAAAAATTGTGTCACAGGGCTTAAATTTTACTCCTTAATTTGGTTTCACGTCTTCGAGTACACTTAGGATTGCAGTTTTTCTTGGGGTGCTGCCTCACCAGGGGATTTAATTACTTCCCAAGTTCCTCCTAACAGGGCTCCCCACTTGAGGGGTTCTAATCTTCAACCTGGTGGGCTTTGAAATGCAGCTTTCTGTGCGAAATCACCCACTCTTGCTGTGCACACCGAGGATGGAGCTCCAAAGGTGTGGCTGAGGAGCTGGCTGTCCACCTGGCAAGGCTCTGCCCAGGCAATCACAGACCTGCTCCTTCTCTGCTCCCATTCCCAGTGCCCAACACCACAGCAGCCCCCAGCAACAACCCCACGGGACCTCCTGAGCAACCCCAGGACCAGGACAAGGGCTTCTGAGTCCCTACACCCCTGTCAGGACAGGGCACACGGCACCCTCAGGACCTGCTGAGTAGCTGAAGCCGTCACCCACGTATTTCTTGTGGTGGTGTCAGAGCACAGGGCAGACTCCAAGCTCCCAAGAATTTATAAGTTCACCAGTGCGGAGCAAAATCTCAACACTAAGGGCAAAAGGCAGCCCCTGATCTGTATAATTTAAATCCTGTCTCTCAAGTGTGGGATTCTTGAAAGTGCTTCTCTGGAAAACATCTAAGTGTTGTTTCTTTCCCCGCCTCTTATCTCATTTTGGAGAATGGGGAAGTTTTAACAAAAAAAAAAACCCCAAAACGCATAAAACAGCCTGAGGTGAATACATGGAAAATAGTAGGCCAGACAATTACAGTTGAATGAAGCGAGAAGTCCAAAAGTCTCTGAGAGAAAATTTTAAGTAAACATGACTGCAATTACTAGTTCCTCCTTTGAAGTACTTCCTGACACCTTTTTTCTTTCACACATTAAAACAAAGGAATTAAGTGAAATATTTAAATGAACTAAACCCTGGGCTTTTCAAAATTTGGTTGTGTGAAATATTTGCCACCAAACACGAGGATTTCACGGTATCCTACTGCTTTAAGGCATTATTCAGGAGGCTTTTAGGTTTTATCTTTCTTATTGACAGTAAAGTTTACTATACAGTGGGGTGGCAAACAGATTAGGAAAAGCCCGAGCTCTTCCTCGAAAGCTGGATGAGGAAGCAGGGCCTGCGCACCCTGCTCTCAAAACTTCAAACATACCAGATTCTCCCCCCATCGTTTTTTGCATAATCCAGTGGAATCTGACAAACAAAAGGCTCTCAGAAGTCAGATGGCATTTAATTTGAGTAGCAGGTAATCAGTGAAAGAGAGTATCCTGGAGAGAAGGTAATTTGTCTTGAGCTGACAATTTGAGATGGATGTGCCGGGGTTATCTGCAGTGTCAGTTCAGCCAGAGAGGAACTGAACTCCGTTTCTCTGGCTGGAAGTCTGAATCAACAGAGACCTCAGAGATAATGAGGTTTTTAACGGGTTCCCTCTTCTCCTCGCTGGAGATCTCATCTTTTCTCACAGAATGAGCGCTTGAAAGGAAAAAGAAAGGAAAAAAGGAAACGACAAAAGGGAAAATAAAGCAGCCATAAAGGGAAACTTGCTCAGTAAATTAACTGTAAGAGCCGCATTAATCTAATCTAACTAATGGCACATTTTCCCCCTCAGTTGGAGTAGATCTACAGAGTCAGATAAATCACACCACCCTCGTGTCCCAAGCTGTGGTTCACGGACCACTGGAAGACCACAGAGTGCTTGCGGGAGTCCTTGGAGAGATGCAGGACGTTTTCTTCACAAACTATAATGTTTCGGGCATTGCCTAAAATAATGTAGGGTGGAATTGGCCAAATCTGCGTCTTTCTTTTGGGATAGAAGCCTTGTTATTTTGACACTGAGTCCAGTCCAGATGAACTCTGGCTACTTCAAGCTGGGGTCCAACGCCATCCAGTTTGAGTTGAAGTGTTGTCTTAAATGTTAGTGGGAAGAAATTGAATAAAATCATCATTTTAAGAAAGAGAATGCCTAGAGAAACAGAAAAACTCTTGAGAACAAATAGCTAATGATGTTACTTTAGAAAATATGTGAAATTAATTTAGAAAAATTGACTTCTTTTTTTTTTCTTTTCCCCATTTACTTGTACTGAGGAATGGAATGTCCTGGAGGGGACAACCTTTGACTAAGGTGAACCTATCATTTGTTTTATAGGTTTAAATCAAGATCAGCACTACCATAACAAAAAGTCTCAAAAAGCTTCAAGCTAAAGGTCACGGCTCAAGGAAAAAAAAATATGTAAGTCCTGCTCAGGAAACCACTAAAATATGATCTTAACTTTAGAACTTTAAAGTCGATAGCACTGAGACATTTGCTTGGTATTAGGCACACACTTAAATATCTGTCCTGAATGAGAATACTGAATAACAAAAGAACTAAAAGAACACGGGGTGGCAGAAGGAAAGAATATTATTAAACAATGTTCCTTAAACAGCATGGCTTTAATTTCTTCTGTAAAATATGCAAGGCTTTCCAAGAATCTGGCATTCATTTTTGCCTGTCTCTTTGCCCCAGCAACTGGATGTGTATGAATATTCCAATCGATAATTTGAGACTCTGTCCTGCAGCAGAGTCTGTTTTCCTTCAGAAAAGTGGTATTCAGGTTTCAAAGTGGATGAAATATCTGCTACTAACAACCCAAACATTTGTTTAGCTCCTTGTTCGTACACAGATCTTTGCATTTATACTCTAAAATAAAAAGAAGAATTCATGTTTTCCTTATGAGTCATAGATCATTCCATTTCCTTATGAATCTCAGGAAGTCTTTGTACATTACTGGCAAACAATTCAAAACAAGATCTCTGTTTTTCAGTGTTGTTTTAAATATGGCTGGCCAACACTTTTAAAATTGAAAGTTTTTCTTAAGAAATGATTTATTGTTATGAGTGCAATATTTTGCCATTACAATGTGCTCGAAACTAATTTTTTGCTATAAATCTGCTAAGGAAAATATTTTTTTGAGCTCTTCTTTTCAAGACATGTTGTGGGGGAAGATGAGTTTCTTACCAGAGCTATATTTGACCTCTTACATTTTTCCCCATCAGGATTCTCGTGATTTCTCACCAGGGTGGGTGGAAAGAGGCATGGTCCCCAGCAGACTCTTTGTGTGTGCCAACAGTGGGGGAAATTTCTCTTCCTTGGAAAGCTGGTCCCAGTGCACTAAGACTGAATGGCCAGACCAGGGCAGAGTTTCCCTGACTGTGGGCTACAATCCCCCCAGGGCCACAGAAGAGTTCAAAGGGGGCTCTGAATTGTTAGAAAAAACAGTGCTGGTCAGCAGCTGCTGACTTTTTCCTGGCTGGAAGAGTGAGGCTGTGGTTTCACAAGATTAAGTCTTCAACACTAATTCTGGCTTCTGGTATTCCCTTTCCAGTCTTTTCCTACTGCTTGTTTCATCTTCCCTCCCGCAGTGCACGGGCCCCTCGGTTCTCCTGGAGTATTGGTTTGTGGCTCTGCTGTGAAACGGATCAGGAATCTGGTCCAATTTGGAGGAAGACACATAAAAAACTAAGCGTTTCTCTGCCAGGCTATTTTTGAGCTGGACTTATTCCCTGTTCTTTGCACAGATGCATCCATGGCTGTACTGGTGGAGCAGAGGGAGTGGAGTGGTGAAACCCCGGAGCGAGGGGACGAGGAGAAGGAACACAGCGCCGGAGGGCTGTGCTGGCAAAACCACAGCCACCAGGGAGATTTAATTACTGGTGGCAAGAGGTTATGCTCTCTACAGAATGGGGAATTGCTTTTTAGAGCCTTAATTGCTGGCAGCAGCTCAGCTCCTCCAGAGAAGGGGAGCGAGCATTTATCCCTAAAGCCCAAACTGCAGCTGAGTCCTGCTCTCCTTCTGGCCTGTGGGGCACGAATGGCTGCTGGCTCGGGGGGCTGCATGAAGACAAGTGCTTCAGAAAGGGGCCACCTTCTCCACAGGTTTGAAAACACAGGCCTTGGAATCCCAGTGGAATTTTTCTCTCTGGCTGCTCATGACTGATCCAGCCCAGCCCGATGGGGAACACGCTGATGCAGAAGTTGGCTGATCTGAGGAGGACGTCGCTTGTCCCATGGAGTCACACCCTTGGGTCACTCACCGCTGACTGTTAATAACTCCATGTCGGTGCACATAGAGTGAAACTTCGATTCAGGGAAGCCACTTCACAGTCAGCCCCAGCTGACGCTGGTGTTAAAGAGTTTCAGCAAAAAAAGAGTTGGTCTGAATTGCCAAAAGGTGTTGTAATTAACGTCCAGACATTGTTACAGCTGAGCTGAGTTTCATGGAAACAGACTTGGAGTTCTTAGAGCGTGGTCTTCTCTTGCAGAGCTTTAGGAGTCAGAGAAGATGTGACAAAAGAAAGCAAATGTAGTGCGGTCCCACTCAACTTGCACCACAGGCAGCATAATTCATTCTCGAGGTGAACCCGGCTTCTTTTGTACTCACAGAAAAAAATACAGAAATATTGTTTCAGTGGGAGGAGAAAGCAAGTTAGACATCAGCTGTGACTGCCACTGTTCTATTTTTGCTGATGGAGTTCTAGCACATTTTAGATCATGGCAGATAGTCAAGATTCATTTCATTGTGATAACGAGGGAAACAAGAAATGGTTCAGCCCATCGGACAAAGGGCTGCATTCTGAAAATATCAAAGCCACCTAGGAACCTTGCTGAAATCAATTAGATTTATTGCCTAAGTCTGCTAAGTTCATACATTCCTAATATATGTGTAAATCCCTTTGGAAAAATAGAATTTAGACTCCCACATCATTTATATACCTTTGATAATTTAGCAGGAGTCATTTATAGACCAGAGCTGAAAGCCCAAGACTCTGAGCATCACACTGGTTTTAAATTGAGAAGATGTTGTATGAAATCCAAACATCGGCTTTATCACCCACGTGCAGCCAGAATAAAGACAAAGAGCTGTCTCCAAGGGGTGGTGACTCTGCCCTGCTGCCTTGTTCAGGGGCTGTGCAAGAGCACAATTTCATTTCATGTGGAACCTTTTACCTGTGGAAAAACAAGTAAAAGGTTTTACCTTTTACCCTATTTCTGCCCTGTGCCCAGGTCAGAAACCCCTCACACCGGTTTCATCCCAAAGTCTGTGATCTCTGCAAGTGTAGGTGACAAGAAATAATAGCGATAATAAAGAAAATTTTTTTTAAAAAATCAAAAATTTGCAAATTTGGAAAAACCTGATTTGGATTCCAGTTTCTGAAAAGCAGCTCATAAAACTTACAGCGCTTAAACCGAAGGTGGGGGGTTAAAAATTAGGTTCAAAAACCTCACTATTATTAAGTGTGATGCCTCTGACCCTGCCCACACGGACACACACACAGAGCTCAGGGGACAGCCTGTAGCCTCCACCATTAATCACTCTGACATCACAAAAACTATGGCTGTGACCAGAACATGTCAACAACATGGGCCACAGCATTTAAGTGATGCTGATGTTGTTTTCCTCCCCTTCTAACAAAATAATAAACACTTATTTGCCGTAGGAATTGGAAACAATTCATGAATGGCGTGAACTTTGTAAGACCTTGTCCCATAGAGGGGCTGTGTTCTATTTTTGTTTGAATTAATCTAGTACAGCCACCCCTAAACATGCAAATTTCATCAATCAGACTGTCTAGAATAAGGGGGTTGACTTACCAATTCAATATTTAGAAAAAAAAAAATGAATGGATGTTGAGTTTTCGCTTATTTCAGAGCCTTTCAGTGAATGTGGACCAGCATAGCAACGTTTTTTATGGCAATGCGGAGGCTAAATCGTTTCCTTTCAATGGTGAACGAAAGCTGAGATTCTCAGAAAATCTTGTATTTTATATATTTGTTTTGGTTTTTTTTATCGTCGTGTTTCCCTCTACACGTGGAGAAGGAAATATCTGTGTTAGCAGCTGCACATAGAACGGGTTCCTGTCCCTTAACAGGTTCCAAGTTAAGCTCTAGCTGAGAATTGTTTATGCATAAACAAAAAATGCTGTTTGAAGCAATCAGTGTTGGATGAAGTTATAGTTTCTTTTTCACAGGGTTATTTGTGAGCGTTTTATCTGAGAAAGAGTTGAAGAAGGATAATGGAGTGACTTTACAGATGTTCATGGTGAAAATACAGAGACAAAAAGTGCTTCTTTGTGTGTTTTCCTTACTGGAGAGGGGCAGCAGCATCCCTGAACAACTGGGGAGGAAGCTGAATTGCAACAGAGCTCAGAGGGTGAGATTTGGCTGGGCCACCTTCTCAAGACTGTGCTTTTGCCAGGAAGGGTTGGACCAGATGTGATTCAATATTAAACTCAGAGAGTCCTTTTGCAGCCCAGCAGCACAGCTCGTACATGGGGCACACAAGTCCTGTCCTCTGGGGAGGGCACAAAGGATGCAAAAACATCTTCTACACGCAGCCCAAGCAGGGGAGTTGTTCAGAAGCAGGATGTCAATTGATGTTTCTTTTAGAGTGATGCAGAGCTCTGGTCTTGCCCACCCAGTCTGGCTGCTGCTTCAAAAAGGAAAAGAAAAAAGAGGAGACATAGCACAAGCAAAAGAAGCCCAAACTATGTGACAGGCAGCGCCTTGCTGACAGATACTATGTGGGATGCATTGTTTTCCAAGTTTCTTCACCTCACCTCAAAGAATTATGTTTATTTTATGGATCACCAACGAGAAATTTTTCTCCTGACTGTCAACCTTGGGCACATTCCTTGGTGCCTCCTTCACACAGCCTGAGCAGGAGCCTGAGCTGTTAATGATCTGAGCTCTCCTAATTTACACATACCAGTGACTTAAAATCTCTGCGTACAACTCTTACTGTACCATAGCGCACGGGGGCAAACAATCCCATTGTCTCCCATATGTTTCAAACAACAAACATGAAACAGGTGATTAAACTCCGTAAACAAACAGGGTTTTCCCAGCAACAAATCAACACCTCTCCACGTCTGGTATTTGTGGAATTTGATAAGCCACCCACTTTGCTCCCTCCCCATTCTTGTTATGCCTGTCCTCGGCCTTCTTCATCTTTTATCCCCACCCTGCTTCACCCAGTCTCCAAAGGCAGGCATTCATTGTTAATTAACTGCTGAAACGGTGCGAGCAGCTTGGTTCATGGGATTGAGATGGGAATGGAGCTTTAGGTCTGAGTTTAAACTGTTTTGAAAGGCCTAAAAGGCGTATTTTCTCACTCAGGAGGAGTGAGGGAGGCAGGAAGGAGTAACAGAAAAGAGAGGGAGAGTTAGGGAATGTAGCTGGAAAACCTCAAACCAGTAAATTGAGACACATGTCTTAATCAGTTTGAATGATAGGGGTTTTTGAAAAATCAAAGGTTCTGGTGTTTCTGGTACTTATGTGCTCCCAGATGTAAATACTTGCCTAGTATAATGTTTCTGGGCCAGATACTGGTCTCAATCAGAGTGGTGTAAATCTGGAATTATTCAGCATTAGTAAACACTGCCTTCATACAGGAATTATGATGGCATAACAGATTAGCTCTCTCTTATTGTGCTGGTTTATCGAGAGCCTTTAAAATTGCAAGAATGGTTAAAATAGAGAAATTGTTAAAAGCTACTGCCCATTCATTTTCAGTCAGTGTTTGTTGAATATCTTGCCTGGAACCCTTAGCAGTGGATGGATAAATTGCTGTATTCCTTCCACACACGGAAGTTTCCATCTGCCTGCGCTGTCTTTATCTCACAGACTGTGTTTTCTTTTATTGACAAAATGAACATTAATAAGTGTTCAGATTCCATCTCTACAAGTAATAAGCTGAGTACTGGATAATTGAAATGCTACCTCTATCTGATTATTCCTGCTAAGTATGCTCGATCCAGTGGGATGGCTCAGAGTCTGCCTTGAGGTTGTCCTCGCTAATTTTAGATGCTGATTTTGGTAAGAAACATTCTCGAGACTTGAGGGGCTGATACTTCTGTTCTGGATGTTGAGGTTGTGGCTGCATCCACAGTAACAGCAATGGTTCAATATTCCCATTGTATTCTGCCTAATTAGAACACGATCTGTAGTCGTCCCCAGAAATCCACACAATATTCAGCTTATTTAGGTCTAATGTAACATTAGTAACTCTTCCACGGAGTATCCTGTAGTGTTGCAAATACATTTAGCCTGTGTTGATCAGAGGTGAAAGCATGTCATTCCATAAAGAAATTAGGAGCTCTACTGCTGTCAAATTCAGCAGTTAAATGAAGCAGAAACTTAGTTCAAAGGCCAACTCCTGGAAGCATTTTCCTTTGCAACATTTCAAGAAGCAATGCTTCCCTTTTGGGATTGTCCAGGAGAACGTGCCTATAAACTAAATGCCGTGCCTTCTTAACAATGACAAATATTTCACGTCTGGGAAAAAAAAATCTGGACTGTGTGAATTTAGCAACACAAAAGCTGAAAATTTATTCAAAGGATTTTTTGCTGCGCTGTCTGTCCTGGGGGTCACTTACAGGAGAGATTTGGACTTCCCGAGTCCAAGAGTCCTTGGACTCGGGAAGTCCAAATCTCTCCTGTAAGTGACATCCACATGTTGAAATGAGGGATTCTCCTCCTGTTCTCTCCCTGAGGCCAGGCATGTCAGTCCTACAAACTCCTGGATACACCAAAGGAATACAATTTGGAGGGAGAGGAACAGGTTTCCCCAAGATGCTGTGGCTGCCCCATCCCTGAAAGTGTTCAAGGCCAGGTTGGACAGGGCTTGGAGCAAGCTGGGATAGCGGAAGGGGTTAGAACTAGATTATCTTTAAGGTCCATTCCAGCACAAACCACTCCGTGATTCTCTGAGAGCAGCTCTTACAGGGCTCAGGTCTCTCTGCCCACTGCTGCCGCGGGACACGAGCCATTCCCAAAGCCGCACAAACTTCCCCCAAACCGTATTTCTCTGCCGCCTGCTTTTCCTTTTCCCCTCCAGCTTCCTCCATCTCTGGCGTAGGCAGGGAGTACGATACCTGCGAGGAGCCAGGCGCTGCTGGGACTGTGAACAGCAGTCGCCAGCACAGCAGTGAGAGGGCGGAGGAGAGGGATTTCTGGCTCCTGCCTCCCGGGAGCCTCGGGTGTTCTGCGAGCCTCCTTTAGAAGTGCTAATGAGCAGCGAGACGCTGAGCTTGGAGCACCCAGATTTAAATACTTTGACCCACGAGCGCAGATGCAGCAGATACTCGGAGGGATTTATCTGGGAGTCTTTTCTCAGGTGAGGAGCAGCAGCTCCGTGCCCTGGAGGGGCCGCGCGGTTGCTCTGCCCACGGCTGCTCCCAGATCCCGGCGCTTTTCCTGTCTGCGAGGGAGCCGGGGCTTATCGGCAGCATCTGAAACGTCCCTAGGTTCTGCCGGGGTCTTTTCGCCAATCATGAGGGTGTTTTTAATCACTCTGAACAGGAAATAGCATGCTGCATTTAAATACTGTATATAATTATCATGGGAAATATAATTAGGAAGCGTAATTAAATGGGCTTGACTGCATATCAGGCTGTTTCTTGATTTTTCACTCAATCCAGCTGTTTCTCACAGGCTCTTTACTTTGAATACTGGTGGTCTGTGACAGGACCTCTGCAGAGAATGGAGGAAGAATTACTTCTTTAAAGGCCGTTCATTTAATCTAACTAGGCCAATTTATTTAAATGCAATCATGACATTTTCCAACACAACCTCCTTCACTTATTACTTTAGATGCTTCGCTTTGGAATGTCTAGATTCATCCAAAATATTCCAATTTGAAGGTTTCATAAAACCCCAAGCAAACAAAGTCCCCGGTGGCAGGGGCTGGCTGTTTATTATGTGTTTGTTTAATGTGTTGCACAATGTGGGCCTGATTCTTGATTGGATTTTCTTAAGCGCTACCGGTATGTACGGAAAAAAAAGGGGTGATAAAACAAGCGTGGTTCATTACTCAGTACAATGCTGGTTTATGATGATTCTTTTTCTTCCTGCTCAGAAAGGAAGAATTCTGAATTACTGGAGAAAATACTCTGTCTTCCCTCTAATAAAGCCGTAATACTGCAAGAGTGGGAAACGTTGGGAAGGATATGTTGAGAAAATTAGCGTAATTACACAATAAAATGGCCCTTTTTTTGTCTCAGTGGACAAAAATGTTTGGATTGAGTCATGTAGGTGGCTGAAGAAGAGTTTGCTGCCAGTGAAAGAGGCAAATCCATGTTTTCCCCTTCCTGAGCAGGACACAGCACTCAGGCCAGGGCTGGCGCTTCTATGACCCCTTAGCAAGCTGATTCAGCTCCCTATGCCAGCAAATACCTAAACATCTTCTCTTAATTATTTTTTTCCCCCCCCTGTGGTGCCTGAGAGAGCTGAATTAGCTCCCAAAGGGATGAGATGAGCACTGGTGTCAGCGACAGGGGCACACAGGTCCATCCATGCTGGGGTGGGGGGGACACCCCGCTCCCTTTCAGCAGGAGCAGGCGCCTCGATGGGCCCAGCAGTCTCATCTGACTCTGCTTATCACTGCAGTCATGTGGTGGAGGGAAAGGCTATCTGGAGATCGTGGTATGGCATCTCCACAGCCAGGAATGTTTGAGACGTTCCCATCCCACCAGCGGGCTTTGTTGAGTGACACGAATTCTTAAAGCAAAAGAAAACCCATTGCTTAGGGTTTTCTCCTTAGGGACAGTTTTTCTTGGACTGTGCTCACAGGCCTTTTTGGATGTGTAGGACTTCATTACATGGGCATGAGCAGTGGCAGAAAATGCATTTTAAAATTCTCCGGGTCTCAAAAGCCCTGCTCCCTGCAGGAGCCAACTGCGTCCTTTTTCCAGGGAAAGAGTGGTTAAAGTAGCAAACAGATTCCTCATGGTCACTGAAGGAGCCAGGGCTCCAAATTTGTAAACCATCTTCACCAAACCAACAGGCTGTGCAGTATTCTCTGAGCTTTAACAAATATTAAATACTTTATGTCTTACTGAACGTAACAAGAAAAAATTGAAGAATCTGTGGCTGACATAATTACTTCACACCAAAATGCCTAAAGCTAATTTCCAAGGTGGTAGAAAAATAGAAGTTTAATTTATAGGCATAGTGAAAGGATTTTGCTGTCTTATTTCCTCGTGACAAAAGCTACAAATGCTTTTTCATTCCAAGTGCAAAGAATTGACTTAAACAGAAGCAGTAAAATCCATACAAAGTTTCTCCTGATTCAGAGATGTCAGAGCTTTTCCAGAGTGTGACTCAAGTCAGCATTTCCTGCAGTCCAGGGAGAGAAGCTGGCTGTGCACTTTACAGATAATTAGCTGAAGAGGACATGGCTGATGCCGAGAATTGTATTCCCTTCCAACCAGAGATGCCTGGCTGACCTGAGAACCACACAGCAGCAAATGGCAGTCGGGAGAATTAGGGGCCCTCTAATTTGCCCAGTGTCCAAAATGCCAAACCCCAAATTCCACGGTTTCTTCTCTAAGCATACAGTAGAACTAGTCAAAACAGCTATAAATACATTTCCCCTGTATCTGCACATTCCATAAATAGTACAAATATAATTTTATAGCAATAACAGAGGCTGGAACAGTGGGATTATCTGCTTGGATTCAGATGCTTGTATAGTTTAACTTCTGCCATTAGAGTTTGAACTCTGAAAAGATTACGAGTATAGATCAATTTTTGCTTTTACAACACAGCAACAGGGTGCTTGCTTGTTTCATGAACAGGCAGCAAACAAAACTTTTCAAGAGCAGGGATCATCTTGTTTTTCCTGAAACCAGTGACGATGTTGTCCCTGACTGTGTGGAAAGGGTGACAGCATCCTCTTTTATATACTTCTAAAATTACTTTCTCTCTGCTTTTTGTTGTATGTTCTTTATTTCTTGAGAAATAATTCCGTAATATTTTTTTGTGTTTACTCCTTCGTAAGGAGTTGTACCAGGTTAGGTCTTTTCAGGTTCTGAGAGACCAGAGAAATGAATTTTACTTGAGAGTGTGTCCTTCGAGGTTGCAGAGGGAGGAGATGCCAGAGTTGCCAGACCTTCCTGAAGGAATAAAGGGAAGACAATCACAGCAGAGGGAACAGCAGGTCTTTCACTCCCTTAGAAGGATCCTGGTAATCTCAGTGCCTTCTGAGGAGGAGAACGGGCACATTTCAGAGACCAAAGGGAGTCAGAGCAACAGTCCAGCCATTCACTGACCCAGCTGACTCCAGAATATTGGCTTGTGGAGGAGAAGGACGCTGGAGGGATGTGGAATAGCTTGTCCACTGTGGCCATACATTTTATTTTATGTTCGAGTGAGGTATGCGTAGCACACTTGGCCAGCGTCCATCCTTCCCACTTGTTGATTATCCTCTGAAGTCATCAGTCACTTTTCTGCTCCCTTCGGTGGGAGCTGGATGGAGTTTTTCCTGGCAGTTTCTAGCAACCATTTTATCTATCTTCTGTCAGCACTTAGTTAGTGCTAAATTGGAGTTAAATAGACAAGGACAAAATCTGCCCTGTAAGAGAAACTCTGTGTTTTCAGCAACTTTGTGATTAAGATGCTGAGGCTGGGGTTGGTTTTGTGTGCAAGGGCTGGGATTGAAGTCAGCCATTTCTGAGCTGGTTCAAAGTTCCGTGGTGGCAGTGGCAAAGGTGATCCAAAGATGGAAAGAAATAACACTTGTGTAGAGGGGAAAAACAATACTATTTTTTTCCTCCTTGTTAAAAAAGGAAAAAAATACAGAAAATATTTTGTGGAGTAATAAAGGTGCACCCTAATATAATCCATCAGTACTTTGTATGGCATAAAATTATTTCCTGAGATACTGCCAGAGCTAAAACAGCACAAAACTTTGAAAGATGGTGGAGTGTAATATTATCATTATCATTACCATTATCATTATCTTTATCATTACGTATTGATTTTAAAATGCGTTTTAGTTATTTTGAAGTACAGTAATTATTGCTTTAAATAATCAAGCTCATTTTCATTTCATCGTGTGTTTGAGGGAAGTAACAATACATATATGTGTGTAAGGAAAAAAACCACATGATACAGGAGCTGGTGTTTCCCTGGAATCCCTTAAAGCAATGTTCCCTGTTTTTCATGTGTCTGTCCCTTATTTCGGTTCATGAAAGTGGTCACCTTAAGGGAATGAGAAAAAATTATCATGCAGCAGACATTCTGACAGTCCAAATCCTGCAGTGATGGAGCCAGTGGATTTTGGGCTTTTCCCACTCAAGCGGTTTTTTTTGCCACTGAAGAAGTTTTTCTTGTCTCTGTGGTGTGTGTGCTGACACTCTCCGTGTCTGGCACGACAAATCTCTGCCTGCCCGGGCAGACCACGGGCAAGGTTTTGGCGTATTTCCTACCCAAAGGACAGGGGCAAATGACCTGGGAGGCTTGGACCCGGCATTTTCAATGGCGTAACGTGGATTTCCCTCCCGGCGGACAGGAGGGAAGCAGGGAGGGGTGGTGCTCCCGCGGGGGCATGGGACAGGGGTTTACCGACGGCCACGGGGTTCGTTTCCCGACACGTATTCCCCGCAGGTGCGGCCGGGGAAAGCATCCCGAGCCCGGCATCAAGGCAGCCTTCCCCGCCCCGCATCCCAGAGCCGCGCTCGCACCGCCCGGGAAACCGCGAGGGATGGGATGCAGGGAAGGGCGGGCGAGGCCGGGCGGGACAGGACAGGGATGGGTCGGGATAGTGGCGGGACGGGATAAGGAGGGGAGAGCGGTGGGATGGGAGCAGGGCGGGACGGGACAGAGCAGGGACAGAGCAGGGACAGGGGTGGGACAGAGCAGGGACAGAGCAGGGACAGAGCAGGGACAGGGGTGGGACACAGCAGGGACAGAGCAGGGACAGGGGTGGGACAGAGCAGGGACAGAGCAGGGACACAGCAGGAACAGGGGTGGGACACAGCAGGGACAGAGCAGGGACAGAGCAGGAACAGAGCAGGGACACAGCAGGAACAGGGGTGGGACACAGCAGGGACAGAGCAGGAACAGAGCAGGGACAGGACCCGCTCCGAACCAGGCCGGGGCCAGGACGGGACGGGGCAGCGCTGGCGGCGCAGCGGCCCCGCCCCGGCAGCGCCCGCGGCGCTGATTGGCCGGTCCCGCGGGCGGCGCAGCCAATGGGGAGGCGCGGCATCCCGGACATTCATGAGCCCGCGCTCCCCGCGCGGGACCGCGCTCGGCTGAGTTCGGCAGAGTTCGGCTGAGTTCGGTCGAGCTCGGCCAAGTTCGGCTGGGCTCGGCCCGGCTGGGCTCGGCTGGGCTCGGCTCTGCCCGACTCGGCTTTGCTCGGCTCGGCCCAGCTCAGCTCAGCCCAGCTCAGCTCTGCTCGGCTCAGCTGAGCCCGGCTCAACGCAACCAGAGGCTCGGAGCAGCGTGAATCCTGCGGGGCCGCCCCGTTAGCGCGGCTGGAAGCGGAGCTCTGGCCTTTCCCAGCCATGAAGTCATTCCCTGGTGCTGATTGAAATCATCTGTTTTCAGTTCCCTGACAAATTAATTGAACTTTCCTCTGACTCAGGGGCCTTCTGACTTTTGAAGCAGATTTTGTCTACACGCCGTCTCCCAGACGAACACAATTTAATTTTCTAGGCTTTAAAGGAACTTTATGTTTCCAGAAAGGCAATGAAAGAGGCATTTGTTCGGCGATAGCGTTGCGACTTCTACAAATACAGCACAAGAATAGAAGCCCATAAAAATGTTGATTTTACTGCCGCTGATAACCAGCTCCAAAACGCGTTAGATCCTGAGATGCACGGGACCGATAACACGGCAGGCCAGGAGTTGCTTTCTTTCAAGTGTATTAAAAGAAGGCTCCTTAAATAACTGCGAGGGCTCTCGCAGGGCAGAGCTGGGACAGCGCCGAGCCTGCGCCCGTGTGCCGATCAAATAACTACTGATTAAGTAGTTCCAGTTCACGTGCTCCAGTTCAATTTCATATCGTTTGGCTAAGCAGGAGCTGCACAGTTCAGCTGGAGTCCAAACCCCTGCCCTGAGCCCAGGTTTATGATCCGGGCTCCCCAGTGGGATGGGTTGTTCCACCACTCGCGCCGTCTACCCTGGAGAACGTTTAAAACTCGCCTTTCAAACGGAACGAGACGAATTCTGCTTTCGGGTACCCCAGTGTTTCTGCCTGTGATCCTCATCCGGGCGTATCCAGTGTTTGCAGTGGCTCAGGGCAGTCATGGCAAGGCCCTGCCGGGCTTGGGGGCTGATGGAGGAGCACTGAGGGGTCAGACTGCCATGTACTCGGCATTTTTCAGTGATACCTGTCGATTTTCCCTGCTGTCAAAGCACCAAAGCACATAATCAACTCGGCGGGCTTCTGCTCTCATTTACTGGGGTAGATTTGAGCACATCCTTTGTTGAAAATGGAATGAAGAAACTCTGCTGTTTTTCTTGGCCCATCCGAGTTCTTGTTTCTTTTTCTCCCCCGCTCCCCCTCCGCTCTAAAATCCAAATGGTTTGTAAACATTAATTAATTAATTAATCTTTGAAATAATCCCAGGAAATAAGGCTAAATATTTGTGGTTTTTCATATACATAAAAAAAAAAAAAAGTGATACGGAAAGAATTTTATGAGGCTATCAGGAATCAAGTCCAAATTTTGTCCCATGCTTCAGCTGTGGGAGCCAGGACCTCAACCAGCTCTAACTGACTCAGAACTTTCATCGTGGGCTGACCCTCCCACCATTCCTAGTTCTTCACCACCTAATTTGCACTTGCTACTTCGTAAAGTCATCCAGAGAGCACGGAGCTAATTAAAAAAATCAGTGTTCCACTGAAGTGCTAGGAAAGAATTAAAACACAGATACTAAAATCATAACAATAGGTGCCTGACATTTCAGCGCAAAACCTCAGACCCAAACATTCCTGAATGCCAAAGAAATATGTAAGTGAATCCAGACTGTTGCAGGCTTTTTGAGGAATATCGTGGGAAGGGATAGCGATATTCATCTGGACCACCTATTCCTATGCAGTATTTTCATTTTATGTACACTGGATGCATGTAACCCAGCTCTGTATTTTTGCTTTCGTTCAATTGTGGCAAATTCCAGGTGAAGGAGATTTTCTGTCTTTTTTCAGCTAAATTTCCCACTGACTTTAAAATTCCCCTGGCAGACTCTTACAGTTTTACTTGACTAAGAAGGAAGCACAAAGGTGGTCAAACTGAGGAGTCATTCTTATGCCCTGGGTGAAAGCTGCTGCTGCATGATCTTGAAGGTTGAAATGGGCATCTTTACGATGTTTTATGTCAAAATCTAGTTCTGAAGTGTGTGAAAGGACATTGAAGTGCTCTCAGTGGTGCTGATGATTCCTACCAGCACGTTCTATGATTCTGAAGAGAGAAATCTTGTTCGTGTCAGTCTACGGTAACCTGCTAGTCCTTCATAAGGTTCCATCTGCTGCTGTTTAAACTTTCAGCTAATTTCTCAGTTACCCCTGATCTTTCAAAGTATTTATGTAATATGCGAAGTGTAAAACTGCAAACTATAAATTTACACTTTAGTGTCCCAGCTTTTAACACGGTGGAAAGTACAGGTGTGCAGTAAATGTGCACACAGCCACTAGACGTGACCCAAATACCACCCAACAGTGTCAGCTCAGAACAGGATGTGAAAAAAAAAGGGAAAAGCGGTGAAGATGCCTCCAAACCGTCTTCTTCCTTGGCACAGAAATCTGTGCTGGGCGACTCCAGGGAAGCACAACTGGGGAGTGGAGCCAAGCCCTCTGAAGAGTGCAGCAAAGGCCTTGATGATAGCCAAGGTATTTTACGACAATAATTACTTTGAACTGTGAACTGTGCTTCGGAATATCTGTGCAGCTGTGAGGGAGTGAGGAACGAGACAAGGTTTTTGTAACTTTAAAAGAAATGTTTTCTGTCGTGCTTGAACAGGTTGTCAGTGCAGAATCTGGTCCCGTTTTATTGCAGAGGCTATGGAACCAACTATTACAGGAGGTTTATTTCTTCCATCAGCATGTGCCTTTAGCTCTCCAAAACACCAGCAGAAAAACAGCCTCCTTGGGCCAAATCTGTCTTATCTTTATCATGATGGAATAGCTCCCCCAACTGCAGTGCAATTATTCACAAATAAAACAAGTGTCCTAAGTCTCCTGCAAAAAAAGGAATTGAGAGTGCCCATGATTATTCCTCATGACATTGGCGCTTCTGCAGCAAAGCTTCACTTTTCTGGTCTAAACTGAGCAAAGTGCTCTTAGGGTGACAGATAATTAGGGAAATGAACTCAGGGGATCTTTTTCTGGCTTTTAAATAATTTCTCATCATTATTCTCCTTTTAATTTGGTTTATTTGCAAGTGGAGCTTGTCCAGGAAGGCAAAGTGTTGATTAGCAGCCAACACTTATTTAATTATGGAACAAAATTAGTTTTGCAGTGGAGGAGAATTCACTTCAGGAAGAAACAGGAGTAACTTGTAAAGATTAAATCAACCAAACAGGAAATGGAATCAGTCCCATGTGGTTTAGGTAGTCTGATTGCAATGCCAAGGGTGTAAATTGCTGAACAGCTTTTGCTGGCCTGAGCTGCTGTTGGCTTTCCTTTCCTCCTGACTGCTCCTAGGTGTCCACCCATGCCTGAGCCATTCCCCTCCCATCTGGATCAAGCCCCTGAGCTGCCTTCAGGGCAAACGTGGCTGGAGGAGAATTGCTAGCAGCTGCTTGCACTGCTTAGTCACCACTGCCACCAAGAACCGCTGCCTGAGAGAGCTGAAAAATATTTGCAATGTGTTATTTACAAACAATTGCTAGACAGATTTTGTCTGCCCAAAAGCATTTTTCAAACAATTTCGAGCAAGGAAGTAAATACAGATAAATAGATTCTGTTTTGACCAGGGAAAGTATATGGGCAGATTTGATATTGTCTGATATGGCTAATCATGCTGCCATAATATTAAATAAAAGCAAGGCAACTGAGATGTAGCAGGATGGGGCTTTTTTTTTATTTTTTTTGCTTGGGCCTATTCTGATGATGGATTATGTCAGTTAAACATTTTAGGAAACAGAAGCCACTTCTCTATAGGAACTCAGCAGCAGAACTCCCAGCTAAACCACAGACAGTCCATGTTTGAATGGGTGCTGGTGCCAGCCTAAGGTGAATGACTTCTAAAAGCAGCACCCCGTAAATGTGTCTGAATAAAATAAGAGCGGATTGGAAGCAGTTCCTGAGACTTGAGTGAATGACCTTTCTTGCTGTTGTCGTTTCCAAATTTTTGGCAGACTCTCCCCTGACCACTATATTTCATTTCCATGCACCCCTGTACTTCCCAATTCCGGTCAGGAGCAGAAGCAGAAGTAATAAAACACCGCAAGAAAAGCTATTCTTGTGATATTTCCGGTGCTACTGGATGCAGAACCAACAGGAAATCTCATGAGAAAGACTGTCCCTTCACAGTTTCCAGGCCCCACTTTGGAAACCCAAGTGATTTGGTGGAAATAAACAGCAAGTAAGCATCCTCCAGCCTGGGTGAATAAAACTCCAGCATTTCTGGTCCAGTCCCTCCTACTCCCAATATTGTACAAGCCTTGTGACAGTGGTGGGCACAGAGAAGACTGTGGCTGGCTCGCAGGAGTCTGAACCTTCCTTTCTATGCAGTTATGTGAAATGAAGGGACCTGCAACATTCTCTCTTCTGAAAATGAGCTCTTGAGAGCTCACCGTGCCTCAGGATTGCAGCCTCGACCTCTGCACGTGTCGCGTCTGCTGCTGATGATTTGCAGAAAGGAAGGTGTCCCACTCCCACTTCAGCCTGCGTGTGCGTGCTCCAGGAGGATTCCCAGCCTCCCAAGAGAAGAAGGTGGAGAGGGAAAAGAGTAGGGAAAAGAAGGGACATTCAGGTGATTCTCCTCTTTTCTTTCCTGCTCGTGCTTTGAGCGTTTTCCCTCATTGCTTTGAGTGTTACGCACCTTACGCAGGAATGGGAAGGAGCTGTGCCTATTTTGCCCTAAATGATAAGTTTCAGGATTAGTTTCTGCTAATTTCAAGCAGTTTGGCCACATGCTTGGAATGCTTACTGCCATTTCCAAGTCCGAGAGCTGCCATCTAGTCCTCAGCCCACAGGAAGGGGACCTTTCCTTCGGCAGGGCAGCAGAGGAGGCCCACGGCGCTCACAGATCTCAGGACTGCGATCCCGCAATGTTTTGCAGCAGCTCTGCTGCTCAGCCGGCTGATGGACGCGCACACAAACACGCTGGCAGAGATGATGACTCAGATGTAAACCCTTCCTGAAGTGTCACTCTCTCTCTCTCTCTCTCTCCAAAACAAATGCCTTCCCTCTCGGTAACTGATACAACAGCCCTGGCCCTCCAGCTGCAACGCCAGATTGCATTTGCAGTGTCACTTTGGCAGTTTAAAAGTCCTCGTCACAGTCATCTGCTTCAGCACCCAACGGAGTGTGGGCCTCTTTGTTTTCCTCACATGCAGCCGGGATGCAGGTCTCCAGCGATGTTTGGTACTCAGAGCTCTGGGGGATGGAATGCAACCACTTAAAACTGTTTGGTTTGTCACTTTTGGATTTGCTACACAAGGCTCTGTTAGTACAAACGGGCCTGTTTATAATATTCATCAGACAGTGGAAGAAATTCCTGTGATGTCTGCATAATGCAGCGAGCAGACTCCTTGATTATTAACATACCGATTGTGTACTCTTATTTCAGATGTTAGCTCAACACTGGGGAGAGAGAGCCGGGGGAATAAAAAATGCAAGACGCATGACATGCTTGGGATTTGGTCAGCGAAACTGGAAAAAATATTTACACGGTTAGGTCGTGTTTTTTATGTAATTCTTTCCTTTTATGTAATATTTGGAGAAGCCGCTGGATTTTCGGTTCTTACCCAAATGAAGCCACACCTCTGAGCACTGGAGCAATCACTGCAGGAGAGGGAGTGGGAGAAACACGTCCCCATCCCTTCTTAATCCTCTCATTGATGTGCTCATTAGTGTTGGCACGGGGATCGTCTGATGCATCTCGTCCCTCCCCCAGCACTTCCTTAAGCTCGGCATTTCCATAGGAACTTCAGCCGGGGGCCGGGATGCTCCAGTGATCTTCCCGGCCCCTGTTTGTGGTTGCTGGATGCACCAGCCCCTCTCACCACGTGTGTCTAACCAGACCTTCCCTGCCAGCCCTCAACCAACGCTGCAGAGGAAGGAATCCTGCCTTGCTTCATTGTGCGTGAAAATACCCCTTGGAATAGAAAAGTCACAGCAGTCAAGGTGCTTAATGTTGTCTGACCAGCAATGACTTCGGTGGGCATCAGCTGCTGCAATCCTGTCACCAGTGTCTTACCCATCATTTGCAATACTTTAATTTATTAATAAAGCCTTTTTGGTGCCTTAGTCATAGAAAATACAGCAGATTTTTTTTTTTTCTTACTCAGTGTTTTTCATCCCTTGGGTATTATATCTTCTCTTCATTTACTGTTTGTTATTTTGGTGGAGGAACTTTCACTTTTGGTTGGTTTCAGAGCCCACTCTGGATATCCCCTGGATGGGCTGAAGTACAGTAGATAGGACATTAACTCGCATTAATGTGGAAATTTAGAATCCAAATAGAAGTTGTCCTATTGCCCAACAATGAGTCATTGTCCTTTTTCTCCTTTTAGCCAACAGCAGATTCAGAAGCTGTGAGACAGTTTCCTGCAGATAAGAGATAAATTGAAGGGAAACCTGGCAAAAAGATGATGGTCAAGCTGCAAGATATCATTTCCTCCAAAGCCCCTACATACTAATTAACCATTCCAAGCATATTTTCAACAGCATTTAGGGATTTCCTCATCAAAATAAACTTCCTCCCATGTTATCTTCATTTTTGACATCCGGTGTTACAGTCTGACATAAGAGTCAGGGTTAAAAATCCGTAATACTGGGCTGTGTGTATATTTATGCACAAGCGCGTGCACACACTCACACGATTGAAGCTGTGCCAGTATTACTCTGGAATTTTAATGCCTGATCCGAAGTCCTCTGTAGTCAGCAAGAGATTTTCTGTTCACTTCGATAGTAGCAGGATCGAGCCCCTGTCCTTCCGCATCCAGATTTTTTTCATTTATGCCTTATGACTTGTTTATAACAAACTACAGATGGGCTTGAGTCATAAAGTTCGGGGTATTCGGTTTGGAGGCTTTGCTTTGGGCCCATCCCTTTAATGTACTGCTTATTCCAGACCTGCCTTTTAAAGAGGAAAATATTGTCAGAATGAAAGTGTATGTGCAATAAACAAACTTCTCATTTCCTTCCCCTTAAGTTTTTTTTTTTTTCCCTTTTGAAGCTGATTTCTTAACCGGACAATTAGTTTTAGGGCTGCAATTGAATGCAAACTTGTCATACCTGATTTGCAGTCCTTTCTGTTTCAAGTGCTATCAGTTATTTTCTAACTAGATGCTCCTGTGGGATCAGCTGTCACTAAGAGCAAATTTGAACACAATGGGTTGCTTCCTATTTCCAAAAGAATCTGAAGATTGTCAAAGCTTGACAGGCAGCTCCAGTTTTAAGATGAAACAGATAAGTTAGGTTTCCCTGGTAGGAGCTTTTGAACACAAGCAGATAAAGGAAGTATTGTTTCCAAAGAGGGGATGCCATTTATAGTGCAAATTCACCCTTATTAAGAGCAAACTGCAGTTGCTTTAAACACGCAGTCAAATACATTTGCACTGCAGAGGTAATAAAACACGAGTCTTCTCAAATATTTCTGTACACCCTGCACTTACAAATTTGGCTTTCATATTTTTTTTTTTTAAGATGAGGGACTGAGTAAACTGAATAAACCATTAAAAAGATCAGTAGATGGTATAATGTAGCTGTTATGTAGATCAAATACATGAGGTGTTGATTTTATAACTGGATTCATCGACAGTCAGCTAGAAGTTAAATTTGTGTCGCTTGGTTTTTGAAGATGCTTCGTGTATTGTGTGCCCTGGTAATGACTTGTGTATGTTGCACATGGAGTTCAATTGCACGTTATTTCAGGCACGTCACAAGTGAGAAGTGCCACAGCTTTTAGGTCTAAGGAAGCAGTAACTTTATTTTGTGCGGTGCCGGGGCGTCGCGATGCCGCCTTCACACGAAGAAATGTGAGAGTGTCACTGAACGTGCACTTAAGAAATAAAAAAAATATTTTGGGGGATGACACTGGATCAGTGATCCCAAGGTCTGAAGTGTTGCAGTTGTCCACAGAGGAGACTCACTGTGTGTACTGGGAAGACTCATGGCTTAATTCAGGAGGAGAAACTGTCCTTCCAGTCCCTTTCTGTTTGCAAAGCCAGTCCTGGCCATTTGGGGTGCCAGCAAAGATACCATCTGATGCCAGCTTGTGGTTGGTCTGTTGTGTGTCCTCGCTGTGAACACAAGGCAAAGCCCTGAGTTATTCAGGTGGCTGATCAAATGCCCAGGGACTTCAGGAATTAGTCACATGCTGCTACATCTGCTTTTGTTGCAAGTGTCTCGCTGAATGAAAGACTTGCCACAGTACGCAGGAGGTCCCGAGCTCCCTGTGTGAAAGCTGGCTGAAAGAGAATCCCTCCTCCCTCCATAATCTGAATCCATGATAACAGGAAATACGGAAGAACGAGACCACTTGTTTTTGCCAGTTGTAGTCAGTGGGCTTATTTGATATTTTGAGCTTTCTCATCTTTAAAATTTTCGGTGGAAACCGACATCGAGGAAGATAAAATTTCGTTCAGAACCATTACGGCTGGGGAAACACCAAGGAACGGCAAATATTCTCCGACAGGGAAGTACTGCACAACCTGAGCGTAGCTGGTGGATCGTACCCAGAGCAGATCAAAAGGAGGAATTCTGGCCACGAGGGCAGTTCATGCAATCTACCAATGGGGAAAAGCAATGTTATTTCCACTTGCAAAATCGTAAGGCTCCATTGCCACGCTTTCACAATCACCAAATTAGAATCAGGTGTTAATTAGCACTTGTGTTTGGCAAGCTCACTTTATTGAGAACATTTGCCTTGGTCAGACTTTTGATTATTTTGGCTCTGAAACCTGGTTTACATTGATTTAATCATTAGAATACCCTTTTCTAAGGCTTTCAAATGATGCAATTAAGGGCAAATACCACATCTCCTGCACAGCAACAGGGATCTGAACAGTTATGACAAAGCCAAGAGACAGCAATAAGTGCAATTTTTTACCTTTTAATGGAGTCTAATCCTGTAGGAGAGCATGTCTCAAATATTAATATATATATATATTGCTTGTCCCTTACTTTACTTGTACATTGTAATTCTCACACATCTTTGTATCATGCTAAGTAAAAGTGTTTTCTAAATGAAATGCTTCTAAATGAAAAATACAGTGTTTATTGTATGGAGAAATGACAATCCTTAATCAATTTATAATTCCAACCATTTACAGAAAATTCTCAGTGTTACGGTTGCATCCAGGGAGCAAATAGAGGCTGTGGCACAAATGTGATACAAACGTGTCAGCATCTACCAGAACTCCTGACCTATTCTCAAGACTTTTATTCAGAAATAAGTTATTTAGGTTATTTCCTTTTAGAAGCTGCTCATCTACTTAGCCATGTGTCCTCTTCTGCTTTGCAGCAGTATTTCAGAGAACTCATTTTCGCATTTTTTGCATTATTGTGCCCGTTTGGAACCATTTGCTAACAATTTAAAGCTACTATCTTTTAATTAGGCTTTTTTTTACATTTCTAATTGTCAATATTAGGGTACTAAAGTAAATCAACAATGAGGCTTTATCTACAATTAAAAAAGCTTCCACTTGCTCGATGTGGTAGTGAGTAATAATTTGGTGGAGTCAAGTTTTTGCATGAGTTGAATCAAGCAGCAAATAATGTAGGAAAATCAATGGTTTTGCTTCTAGAATTATGCTGGGTCATATCTTGTTCATTGTTACACTGCACTGATGCTTTTGAGTCAGATAGGAAGGGCTTTTTTAACTTTTCCTCGCCCTGAGTAGTACCTTACTCACCAGAGCTTCCAATAAACCCACTGGCAGAATGACCCACCAGAGCTGAGGTGTCAGGATCCCACTCAGTCCTTATTTATAATTTCATTCCCATATGACCGAAGAAAAACACTCTGACAAGAGGAAGCAATCTCTCTAAGGAAGGCTAAATCTTTTTTTTTTTTTTTTCCCCTACTCCTTGAATAGCTGTACAATGGTGATTTTTATCAGATGAGTCATCTGCCAGGTTTTGTGAATTGGTGCTCATGTTGTGGATCCATTAGGGGTTTGTACTTCTCTCCATGACAATGAACTTGGAGGGACTCATGAGGAGGCAGCTGCTTAGATCGAGTGGCAGTGTCTGTCCACTCCTCAGGCTGTAGCCAAAATCAACAGTGTGTCTTTACAGTTGATCTAGGGAATGCTGTTACAAATATGGGATGTTTGCACTAATGACTTAGTCAAATACATCTGGAGCCCTTTTCCCTGAAGAAATGAAACTGATGTAATAACACAGCACAGTCTTCTTGTTATGTAAATCATGAGGCAGAAGGCTGAGGACGTTATTTAAAGCAAACTGAGGAAAGCTGAAGATTTGCTCGAGTAATTTCCCGTTTTTACCCCATATGAGATCTTGCAGATGGCAGGAAGGAATAGAAAAAGCAGCAGGCTCCTGACTTCCAAACGTGAGACAGCTCTCGTCTCACAATGAGATTTTGCACCACTGGAAACCTGGAGTTTTCCACAACAGAAGCATTTGGACACGTTGTAAGAAAATCAACCCAGACTTTTTCTATACACATCCTGTGTGTAGAAAATGAAGGAATAATGTAGGTTGTCACTTGTGATGGGATTTTTGGAGGCATGAATTTGTCTTAAAGACACGCCCTGGTTTTGAGCCCAGGAAGTCTCTCTGGCTTGCAAATAGAAATCTCCTTCTTTTTACACTAACTGAAACTTGCATGCAGTGAAAAAGTGGGAAAGAACCAACGAGAACATTTTCTGTGATTTTTGGCTAATTGTGCAGTATTCATCTTTACTTCATATAAAGTTCATGGTCAATTTTTTTGCTTATTTTATTCAAGTTATTTGGAATCATGATGTGTTTTGGATCACTTTTCTTCAGTGATTTGTTTTTCCCGTGACATTTAAAATGTAGCATCTACAGATGAATGTAAAGCTTTCTGGGTTGCTGCTTGTGGATGAGGAAAAATGAACCTTGGTGCCATTTCCTTTCATCCTTAGCAAAGCCACGCCAGTGCCCTGTCACAAAAAATAGCTTTACTTTTCTGGCACAACAGGATAAAGCAGATCTCTGGAAGAGACGACATTTTTGAGGGCATGACTCAGACACAAAGTTCTCTGGGGAGTGCACACCATGGCAGGGCTCCCCACCCTCTGCTCGGCTGTCAAGGTCCACCCTCTTACATTTCATTTTCTGCAAGAGGAAGAGGGGTAGGAGGTCTTAGTGCATCACTGCTTGGTGCACTGCTGAAAGAGCTCAGATACTTCAGGCCTGAGTGCATGTAAAGATTTACATGAATGAGAACAAAGAGGAGTTGCCTCAAGACTTTGAGGTTTGTTGCAGACAACTCATCGTAGCGCTCTCCTACACTCACCGCCCTGCTGAATGTGCAGGGGATGCTCTGTCTCTCACTGTGGCTTAGGTATTGGTCAAGGCATCGACAGCTTTCGCCAGCTTCAAACCAACGTGACTTTTCTCATGGAAGAATAAAATTTTGCACCTTTAAAATCTGCTTCCCCCTCCCCC
>VZTE01006050.1:902840-951984 GCA_013397775.1 Eulacestoma nigropectus | reverse complement strand
TTTTTTTTTTTTTTCCTTTACAAAGTTATCCAATAAAATCCAGTCAGTGTATGTGACTACGATATGGGGGAGGAAGGGAAGAAGGTTAAAGGCTTTCAAACCTGTGTGTTTAATGCTAGGTCCCTAAATCTGTATTTCTTATACAAATAATTTTGAGAGATGCTTATGCATCTCAGAACTGCCCCCACGAAACCTTTAAGGTTGAATTGTCCTTTTGAGATGTGATACATGATTCTTCATCCAGTGAAGGAAGCACCTATGAAGTATTTCTTTTTTGATTCGCTTTATTTCTGAATCCTCACTTACCGTAAATAAGATCTGAAATTTGGACATGAGAGGGTGAAGGAGCAGAGGCTACGTTGTATTTCTCAAAGGCAGTCTGGTGATAAACAGTAATATACATTTGTAATGCTAAAAGTGGTGATGTGCTACAGCTTTAAAGCCTTTTAAAAATACATACAGGCTGCAAAGGAAGAGGTATTTCATTTTTTGTCAAAGAGTAGCCACTCATAAATTGCTGAACAATGGGAACTGCACGCACTGGTAGAGCTCGGACTTAGGGTGAACCATAGCATTCCACAAACTTGTAGAGCTCGGCATAAAGTGCGGCTATTGGGAGGCTGCATCACCGAGTATCTGCTCCCTTAAACCCCAGGGTAGAGGAGAAATTTTCATGGAGCTTATAGTGATTTATAATGGGAAGCATAGGCTTTTTCATAGACATTGTTCTCGGTGACAGTGTAAAGAAAGAGAGCACTAAATCTCTTCTCATCATAACTAATGATTAAGTCAGCAGCTTTTTTGGCGAATACAGAATGCCCTTCTACAAAAACAAAGTATTCTTTTGTGATGTATTACATTTTAAAAAAACCCATAAGTATCCCATAAGGCTATTGCAATATTTTTAACTAGATCTTCCTTTTTGTCACCATATTGAAATAAATGGAATGTGTCAGACTGAGTAATGCTCTTTCAATAAGTTTTTAGGAGCCCACTTAGAAGTTTGGCAAAATATAAAGAAACGAGGAAAACTTTCTCAGGATCCTCTATGGCCTGAATGAAAGATCGGTCCATTAAGGAGAAAAGCTTATGCTGATGCTGACACTAATAAATGGGACAGGGAAGGATGTTTCATCTCAGTTTGGGCTACCTTGCCCCAAGTTTGCTGCCTCAAGTTGCCCTGTTAAATAAATCAGCCAGCTGAAGATGATTCATTGCATTGCAAAGTTCCCATCAATATAATGGGGAGATCAGTTTTGTGTGAATGTCCAAATGTGAGCCAGCCCTCAACTATTAGGAGTCAAAGGGTCAGCAGTTGCTGAAAAATTAGCTCCCCTGCATCCGCTGTTCGGACCTGGATTTGAACTATGCGATGCCTCTGCCTTCAGAGGGCATTTCTGTTATTCAGCCTGGATACTGAACTTGCTTGAGCATCGTACTTAATTTGGAAGAAAATACCATCATTTTGCAAGGTTGTTCCTTCTCCGGTTCTTTCATGTCACGGGTGATCTCAGCCCTCATGAAATCTCTGATAACACTCCTACAGCCATCGCCAGCTCCAGGATTTTTTACTCTCTATTTTGACCCTTGAGGCAAATTTTTACAAGGTGGACCTTCACAGTTAGATCTAGCTTGGATTTTAAGTCTCTCTTGTAGGGAATATAAATGCATTGTCTTTTATAAAGACGTTTTCTGAATGATTTTCTGTATCAAAACACTTAAAAAAACCCCCAAACCTCTTCAGTGCTGCTCAGATGGAAAAATTTGCAGTAGTATGGCAATGAGAAAGAAATGTGTTTAATGATTATCCCTCAGATAAAGATCAGACTTTAGGGGTCCACTGAGCTCCAGGTTGCAAGTGCCGTAGTTTAATACCCTCTGTCTTTCATTCTTCAGGAAAAAGGATAGATTAATGAGAATCCACTTCCAAGAGATTCTTCTTTTGTGACACTGAACCTACAGTCTATTCTTTTATTACCTCGTTTAAATATTTCTGAAATGTTTGGAAATCTTGCCTAGTAAGTCCTTTTTCGCATCTTTGTACTCCAGCTTTTCCTGACTGTCACATCTGGAATCTTAGCCGTGATTCACAAAAGTTATGGCTGGGTAAAGTGGGCCCTCCTCAGACTTGAGAATCCTTCAGTTTTCCATTCTCCCTCCCTCCCCTTTGCCTCACAAAGGTCCTAATCAACACTGGGGTAGAAGGAAATCCCATTAGAGCCTAATAATGCTGCTTCTTTCCAGAGGGAGTCACTAGAAAGTAATTTATTTCTTCTTCAGCGGGCAACTGGAGGTACTAATTTGTCACAGGCCTGTGCACGCTGGTGCCACGGCCTTCGTTATCCCAGGGACAGGGGGCTGAGGTGGTGACCCAAAAAGCCTATTCTTCTGCCAGCCTAGCCCTGTTTGTTCCTTCCCTACTCAGACATCACATCCGAGTCCCCAGGACGTGTAAGGCTCTGCTTATGGCTGGAATTTGTACAGTGTAAGGTACCAAAACCACAATTCTGCTGCCTGCCCGTGTTAGCGTCAGCGAGGGGCTGCGGTGAGAGCACCGCTGTCAGCTGCATTCTCTGGGCTCCTGAGCCATGGGCAGCTCTGATTTTCAGACATGCTTTCCTTCCCCCCGCCCTGCTTTCCCCTCTTGTTGTGTCTTTCCCATCAGGGGAATTCACCCTCAAGTTCAGATCGCACACACTTCGGAGGGATGCGGCGGAGAACCGGCCCTCTGTGAGCGTGTGAGGGATGCTTTCCTTGACCTGTCAGGGAACATATTTTGCTTGATGAGAAAGAATGCTGGGCCAAATTCCTCCCTACTGTAAGCAGGCTGCTGGAAGTGGCCGTCCATCAGGCATGAGCATGGCCTACTTTGGCTGGTGGGCAGTCTCCTCAGCAGATGACACTGTTTACAGTGTGTTGGCTGCTTTTACTGCTCTCTCAAGTGATGGTGAGTGTTTATCCCAAACAATGCAAATAGGAAGTCATTTGTTTGTGAGGGCCTAATCCTGCAGCCCTTATTTGGTGTTTACTGAAGTTAAATTCAGCCTTTACTCAGATAAACTCCAGTTGAATTCACATGGAGTTTGCCACAGTGAGGACAAGCAGAGGGCTGTGGGAGTGCACTGCTTGGTTTTGGCCCCAGCACAAAGATACTTTGGGTTCAAACACGCACTGAGGGGACTAGAGGCACACACAATGACTGTCTATATGCATGCAGCACTATACGTGTGCACATGAACACAATTGCACACTAATCTAATCAATACATTCATTTCTTATTAGAACATAATTACACATCCCAGGAGGCTGGAACAGAAAAGTCCCATTAACCCCTCATGCCCTTTTCGGCTTTCCTCTGCCTTTCCATCTAACAGACCTCTGTGTCACTCCACTCATTAGCAGTTACTGTCTATGACATTGTTACATAAATAAGGATGTCGACCTGTCAGAATGGGTCACCCAATTCAAGGGTGATGATAAATATCTGTCCCTCTGAATTAGGCTAAAGACACCAGAGTACAGGACAGCTACTGTTGATTATTGGATAGTTAATGTATAGGGGACAAAAGGTGCTGAGGCCTGGTCACTTTTTGGATCATTAATATGGATTTAGGCCTATTGTTAAAAAAAAAAAAAAAACCACACCAAAAACCACAGGCACACGCAAAACTAGGTTAGCAAGAACATGCATAACTTTCAGTGAGGGATAGAACGTATGGATGGTGGGTACATTCATGGTGCTGAAGGTGTGGGTGGCTTTTACATCAAATTCGTGGTGCTTTTGGATAAACAGCCAAAATATTTTGGGGCTGGGCTGAAAATGGTTTATGCCCCCGCCCCCCCCGCCCCCCACTTACAAATGCAGGGGAAGTAAAAGGCACATGGATGCCTTTAAATCAGCAGAAATAACTCCAGGAAGGGAAGTATGCAGCAAAACATATTCAATTCCAAGGCAGCTAGAGAGTGCTGAAGCCAGTCTCATGGTTTGCACTGAAAATCAGTTATTGCCAAGATTCTTTTCTCAAAGCCTGCTCTATTTTCAAAACACCTTTTTCTACCTAAATAATGAAGGGACTGGAGAGTATCTATAACCCCGATCCATTCGTTTAGTGATTGCTATCTTTCGGCATTAATGACAGGTTGTTCCTTGCAGGTAACACTGAAGTGTGATGCAACACACTGCTTTGATTTTAACAGCAGATAATGTAAAAACATCAAGGCAGTTTGTAGACAGAGGCTCTTGCCATTCCAAATAAGAATTAATTAAGACCCTTTTCGAAAAGACTCAATGCTCTAGCTCACATGAATGAATGAAGACTCTTTCCAAAAGACTCAGTGCTGTAGCTCACTAAAAATGTTAAGCGCTGGGCACAGCATCCCTTAGGATCTGTTTATCTGAAAGTTTAATCTCAGCACCCACAACTTTCCCTGAATTCCATGTCCCACAGGATCAGACGGTCGTATCGCTGTCTAGAATTTATTACAATGACTTGCTCTGAGTGGCAGATCCAGTCTGGTAGGGAGCCAAGGGTCCTGTAAAGAAGTCAGGGTAGGTACAGCGTGTCTTGGCTGAGTCAGGCCCCTCAGTTTTACTCCACTTGCCCCAACCTCTGTGCAGTGTTACGTCCTTTACATCCTGCCCACTGAGCTGCAAGAGAGTGCCTACAGCATTAGATATTGGGAAGAAATCCTCCCCTGGGAGAGTGGGGAGGCCCTGGCACAGGTTACCCACAGAAGCTGTGGCTGCCCCATCCCTGGAAGTGTCCAAAGCCAGCTTGGACAGGGCTTGGAGCAACCTGAGATAGTAGAAGGTGTTTCTGCCCATGGTGGGAGGGTTGGAATTAGATGATCTTTAAAGTCCCTTCCAACCCAAACCATTTTTGGATTCTATGATTCTTCTAGAGCAAAGCTCTGACGGATGATGCTACAGCCCACGCACCAACTCAGTAGTGCAAGGTAGCTGTAATTAGCTCGGTTTCCCCGTTCCTCATTTCCTCCACCCTCAGGCAGCAACTGTTTCAAGAGGTATCCCAGTTTCCCCAGCACGCTGATGTATGGAAAAGTTTGGCTAATTACTCTAGTCTGAAAATGCAGTCTCACAGGGGTGCCAGGCCTTCTGAGCACAGGAGGACCAACAAGTCAACTCAAGTCTGCTGATTTGAGTAGAGACTGTGAGTTCTGGCTTGCTGGAGAACATTCCCATCTGTATCCAGGTTAAGCCATGCAGAGCTGGAAAAAGACGACGCAGGTTGATCAGAAATAGGAGTTCCTGCAGCTCCTGAATTTCGCTTGCTAGAGCAAGACTCTGGCAGCCCTTTGGGAAAGTGTATTTGTGCTGAATGGGTGTTGGGGCCCAGGGAAATCTGAGGAGATGTGGTTGCACTTTGGGCTCAGTTGGGTCTTCCTTTCCATTTGACAAATAATCAGCTCATTAAGAAGGCATGAAGGAGGGAAGGAACAGGAAGAAATAAGCTACAAGGTGTTCACTGGGTAAAGCCCCTGTGTGTACCTTCAGGTTCAAACTCTGGAGTGTGGAGATGTAGTAAACCCATCCCAGATGGATTTCAGTGGCAGAGGAAATGTAAGTTTTCAGACCCAACCTGGCAAAATATCATATAATCAGAGGATCATTAAGGTTGGAAAATACCTCTAAGGTCATTGAGCCCAACCATTAACGACGGTCAAATGCATTCTGCAACATCTTCTTCAAATATGACAACAGATTTGTAAGAAATGTAACAATACTCTCACGACATGGGTGTTTTATTGCCCCATTCAAGCTGCAGTCCCACATACCTTTTTTCTTTAACTGCACTAAATTCTACTATTTTGTGATCATTATTAGTAAGACTCATGCTACTCCATAAAATAAAATTTTAGAATTTGTTTTCCAGAACAGGTTTGTCTGTAAAATAACCTGCAGATGTGTTTCTGCTGGAATATACATTTTCTCTCCAGATTTAAGTTGTGAAGAAGGAAAAAAAAGAAGTTAATGTTTTGGTATCATTATAACAACTAAAATTTGGAGATGTTTCAATCTGAGATTTCCTCAATATGTATTTTAATATGTGTTGGAGATGATGTTACAGGAAAGACCCGGTTCTTGCATGGCTTGGAAGTGCAGGGTGCAGTAAAGGTGCTTGCTAATACCTCTCTTTCTTAAAACACTGACACCTGTCAGTGTTCTGACTGATATCAGCTATCCTCAGGTATCAACACCTATTCCATTGAAATGAGAGATTTGACAGTCCGTGGGAAATACGTAAAAACCATCATTCAGAAAAAACGCACTAAATTACATTATTTCTTTGTGTTTGGTTATTTCATAAATATTTTACGGGGCTGGCATAGCTCTATTAGCTTGATAGGGGAGAACCACGTCAAAATATAAGAATGAAAATATATTTCTTTCCTTTTTAGGGTTGATTGTAAAAACCCTTGTGCATACGCACATGCTACATTTATAAAAATAATTCCTAACACCCACTAAAAAAGTCTAATCATAATATCTCAAATATGTGGCCAATATAGATGGGATTATTTTGCAGCAGTGGGTTAAGCATATTGCTGGCACAGAACTCTGGGACATGATGATATAAATTCACAGAAATAGTGCTTGCTAATGCAGTAAATGACGACAGCTGCCTTAACTGCTGGACTCAAAGGGAGCTCTATCCAAGAATAATGAATATTTCCCGTTGCATTTCAGAAGTGCATGCTTTGCACATGTGAGGGTGGGTCATAACTCAGTCAGCCCCGCGTAGCCCTCCATTTACTGCATGGTAACGCTGAGGGGAATTAATTAGAGGTCCCAAGTTAACTGTGCACATACTTGGCATGAGAATTCCAGTGAGGCACCCAAGGGATCCAATCCCTTGGCACAGCCACGGGCCAGGTACCCCTGGCTCACCCCAGGCAATGGCACTGCTGCCATAACCTGCCCGGGCGAGAAATTCATTCTGCTTCTACTGCAGCCCATGAACAACCCACCCATCTGTGCCCGTGTTTTTTGTGCTGTGACTACCTTTCCAACAGGAACTGGACTGAGATCACTGGCTTATTCCAGTCTAGCCACTGAAAGGCTGCCTGTTTATTAAAACCATACTCTCTGTGAAATGCATCTTTGTCTATGAAACGGCACGGCCATTACATAATAAGTTGGTGATTTATGGTTGTCAGATAGTGTGTTTGCAGTAGGCAAAGCAGTAGACCTTGAGGGATCAGGATTTGTTAGCCCAGGGCTGCCCATCTCCAGGTGCTTTCATGCTTGTTTGCTTCACTGAAACACAATAATTGGTGGGACTTAGCTTCTTCAAGCGTGAACAGCACTGTTTCTGCCACTGGGTGAGGCAAACCCAAACCAGCAGCTATAGTGTAAAATGTATCAGAAGCATCTGAAGCACCTGGACACCTGTCAGAGTGACGTGAGAATCTACCTGGGCTACCTCCAGAGCTCAGGAGTTGGTAGCAGTCTCGCTGTGGCAGGATGAAGCACCATGGACATTAATTTACCCCGCCGAGAAGTGCTTGAAGCTGTGGTTCCACAAACATTTTTCTCGGTGGCACTTTTGGCTCCAGCAAGTCATGCTGCCACCAGCCAGGGCTGTTTGTGGCAGTCCCTACACTGCCCTCCTTGTTCTGCATGGGCACGGAGGGGTGGCAGGAGCATGGGAGCAGGCAGGGGAGAGCCAGAGTGGACATCGCCTGCTGAGGCTGACTCCACGTCCTGGAGAAATGTGCGTGTAACCACAACCCAAAGGCCAGGATGAATAAGCTTATGTGAAAGTCTGTGACTAAATCCTTCTGGAAAATAGGCTCTAGGCTCTTTCAAAAGTGTTACCCGCTGCTAGCAGGAACTGGATGCCTCAAAGAAAGGCAAAGGGCTGTTTCATCTATTCCTTTAAGTGTATATCACCATCTATCAAAGAAATCACTGGCACAGCTGCCGTTAACTGGAAGATGTGAGCTTTCTCAGCAAGTAAATGATGGCCATAAAGATTACACTGCCCTCTCTAAAGTGGTTCCTGGTGTTAATCTAATCAGTGCCAAGTACAGGAGCTGCTGATCTGTGCCAAGAGCACCTCTCTCTCCCCTATTACCTGGGTTAAGCCTATTCCCTGAGTGTTAAAGTAACATTTGGTAAGTATAGAAGCTGAAACAAAATATGAGGAAGTAAGTGTGTTACAGGGCAATGGGAGAGAGGGCTGTTGTGTCCATTTTAGCAGCTCATCTGAAAATTTGGATGGCGAAACGTTCCTCGCTCCTTTGACCGTGTGTTGTCAAAGGGGTGTGTGCAAGGCATGGGAGCAGCAAAGGAAGCCAGATTGCTGTGAGTGATTTATCCAGCGTGGATTACTCACCAGCCCCGTGCCAGTGAAGTTACAAATATCCATATGCAATGGCATGCATGTCACCAGTGTGGTACCCGCTGGTGTCACTCGGGTGCGATGCAATAAATTGCCTGAATGGCTCCATGTGCCATTAGAGGGTGAGCGTGCCAAGCCCCCTCTGCCTCCAGCTCCACGAGTCACACCTCGAAAATGCTCCTTTGCGAGTTTGGCCCTACGTGGCCCATGCAAAAGCCTCCACTCTTGCACTAAATCCTGCAAGTTCAGGTACAGAAATGAGGTACAGAAGGAAGCAGACCTCCAGAGGCAGGTGACAAGAGGCTGATGCTTGTGAGCCTTTTTACACCCCAAATCTGCCATTCATCACAGTCCCTGTGACAAGTAGGTCATTTGTCTGCCTGGCTGACCTAACCCCAGGACCACACCAGCAGGCGTGTCTGGGACAGGGTATGGTGGTGCTTATCCTGAACAGAGCCAGCCAGGAACATCGGTCAGGAGCTACATCCCAAGTTGTTACCAAAAAAACCCCCCAGCTCTCTGTCGACAGAGAGATGCTGGAGCCTTTGTAAAGCCTAGAGCCCAGCGTGCCCCACGCTGTGATCTCATCAGATGTCAAGTGCTAACTCAGGGCTTCAATGGAGGCCTTTTACAGTGTGGATGGGAGGCACTGGTGGTGAATAAATGGCATCTTTTCCTCTGAATATGCCTTAAAATATGCCTTAAACTTGCTGCGGTGTCCACTGTAGGTGCCTACCCCAGTAACAAACTCGCTCTTAACTTCTCCTGTTCATGTGGCAGTTTTTCCATCACTTCTGCAAGAGTGCACGTGATATTGTAGTTAATGACTGCACTTCTTCTGGTAGTGGAAGCAGAGAGTGCTGCAGGGTGGATCTCACCTCTAACTGTCCAGGACGGGTGTGCAGGCAGGAAACAGAGGGACGTGGTGTTCCCCAGCATCAGGCAGTCCCCATTTTTGGCTGGGGCTATGGGAAGTGTGGCCATGAGAAGAAAGCAGGGGCAACAGGCATGTCCTGAAGCCGTGGTGGAGACAGGGTGAAGGCAGAATGACTGATTCGCACTGTAGGAAATGTGTGTGATAGAATCAAAGCAGGTCAGCGGTTAGAAAATGAGCAAATACATAATCTGAGAAAATACCATTTTCCAGGCTACAGAGCCAAGTTCTTTCAGGCACTGGTTCCATTTACATCCATGAGAGGAGAAAAATACCTGCCCACACTGAAATACGGGATTTCCACTGCTGAATTACGGTTCTGTGCACTCAAACATGTGGCCCATGTCCCCCTGACCCCACCAGGAACAGTTGCACAGCTTCTGTCATAGCTGGCTTGCCACGCTGGGCTGGCAGGATTTCCAGATTTGGGATAGACAGTTTCTGCTCCGTGACCCCACCTTGTCTGCAGCCCTTTTGGTACGTGCAGAAGGACATCCTTTCCCAGCGCTCTTTCACACCGCTGGAACTCTCAGTAATTCACCAAAGAGCAGACTGGGGTTTGGCTGTGTTAATCTTCATGGATGCAGCACACACCTTTTGCCAGCAGGTAGGATGGACACACCTGCTGGGGTGTGCACATTCATGGATGTATCCTGCTGTATGAACTTGGCTAAAAAAAGCAGCATTTTAGATTTGTTTCAACTGCCAGTAACACCTTTAACTCAGCTCTCACCATAGAGGGGTGCACAGCTCCATCCATCAGCATCGTTCTGGACCACTGTAGAAATTTTTGAAGCATAAGGCATTTTTTAAATAAGTGAAGAATCCTACCCAGTTATTCAAAAAACAGCACCATTAATTCAAACTTTATTGATATTTTGCTGTGTTTTAATTTTGGTGCACTTCCAAAAGGTGTAGAACCAGATATGGAGACATGCACAGATTTCTGCATGTCTAAATACAGATATATGTCTATATATAGAGAGAGATATATAGATATATAGAGATATATTTACACACAAGGGATCAGAAGAAACTGGTGCTCTCCTGGATTTCAGAGTCCTGACACTGAATTTACTCTGTTTGTGCTGAGATCAGATCTGGCAAGGACCATGCTTTGCCCTCAGCGCTCAGTTCAAGGTCCCTCCGAAGTCCCAAAGATGTGAGTTGGCTTTCATTCCCATTATTCCTCATTTTCACGTGCTTGTTCACATCCAGGTTCTGGAAGAAGCTTCCAGAGGAGGTGCCAGAATGTTATTAGGGAGAGATTGTTGTGCTTTTGCTCCCTGAGGAGGCCTGGTGAGATGTGAAATCAGCATCACGCTGCTGCAGGAGGCTCAGAGGTGAGGGGAGCAGACGAGATGGGAAAGTTAATAGGAAGAAGGAAAAGTGCAAAAGAGGTACAGTGCACAGGGATGTAAAGAGAAAGGAAATGACAGATAAGCAGAGTGGGTCTTCTCTGGTTTGCAGCATTCATGATATCCCTTTCTGCATTTGTCACATCATTTAACAGTGACCTGGAAATGATTATTTTTATTGCATTTATGCTTTTCATCGCTTGTTGATGATTTACAATGGAAGCTTAAAAGAGATCACAGCTTGATTTTTTTATTTTTTTTTTAAATACTCGTTGTTGCTGTTCTGTATCTCAAGCTTTCCGTGTACACAAAATTTTTGCCAGCACAGCTAAATTAGTTCAGATGGATCCTGATGTGTTACTGTACAATCCTTCTCCTGCAGAAACCCAAACCCTCATCAGCATCTGCTTTGGTCAATGCAGTCATTTTCAATAGCTCTGCTTTCTGTCCATAAGAAATGCTCAAACTGTCCAAACTTCTGCTGGCAGACAGGCTTTCAAAATGTCAGGAAGACAGAGATGAGGGAAGTAGAGAGTGGAATTTTACAGGCAATAGTTACCTGTGCTAAATAAGAAAACGGGGCAGAGGATTTATTTCCCTGCCTCAATTCCTTTTGCTGTTCACCTCTAAAGGAACAATAATTATTTTTTTTAACGCACGCGGATCAATGTGCTCATGTTCAGTTGTGATTGTTGTCTAACTAACAGGATTTTCATTACATTTAGGCACGTTGAGCTCACAGAAACAGCTGGAAAAATATAATCATTCATGATGCAGAGGTGAGGGAACAAGCATGTATGTCCATGTGTTTATGGGCACATGTGTATTAAACTCCAGGCAGCACATTATATGTGGGACAGGGTCCTCCCAAGGACATGGATGACATACAAGCATGATGGATGTAAAATATCGGAGCAAGAGGTGAACATAAATCCAGAGATCAAACAGAAAAACAGACAAGAAGATAGGGAGCAAGCTGAGAGGAAGTTCTAGAGTTCCCCTCTAGAAGAGGGGAAAAGAAATATTTGATTTGTATATGTTTAATTCTGGATGTGAGGAAGAGGAAACTGGTAGCAATATATATGAGGGAAAAGCTTAGGATTGCAGAAGAGTGAGGGAAGCATTAGGTGAGAAGGCAGACCTGTACCCACCAGGCTCATTTTTTAATATATTAAGAAGAAAACCTGAGTGATACTGATCTTCTTCACCAGTTTAAGATACAGTAAGATAAAAAGGATAAAACCGGCCTTATTTCAGGAAGAAAAAAAATCCATATATTATAATTATCCTTAATAGGGATCATTCAGTGTTTTCCTTTCCAAGAGTAACTTCAATAAGTTCTAACAGGAGCTTTTCAGGCACAAACTACTGCGATCAGAGTTAAGATCAAAACATCCCTTTCATCTGTACCCAGGAATTTGAAAGGATCTCAGAGGTTTTCTGGGATGCCAGTAGATGCCAGTTGGATATGAGCTTGCAGGAGCACTAAGGGACAAGTGTCATCCATGACTGTGTGAAAAGGAAGCTGCCAAATAGGGACGTTGAAGGCAGGTGACTTCTGCATTTCCCTAGAATAACACAGTGGAGATTAAGGCGGGTGCTGTTTTGCTGAAAACTTTGAAAGCAGAGACTAGAAACTCTGATATAAATCACTTCAGGAAATTCTGTGGAATACACTAAACTGGAAATAGAACTATGGGACAAATGCACACACATCTATGCCTAACTTTCTTTTCTCAAAATCCTACTGTGTGAAGTGGCTTCGTACTCAGTACATTGAACTTCCCATGTCTTGTACTTTTAAATATGGACATTAAACACCTATTTCCTTATGGCTTGTATTGCAAGGCCAAGCTCTCCAGAGCTGTGACTTGTGTCTCCTCCGTAAATTTTGTCTTGTGTGAGCCACGTGCAATCTCCCAAATCTATAAAATTAAACATACAATCTTTGACCTAAAGCAGCACAAGCTCAGTAAGGGGAAACCATGTGGTTATCTGTGGGTCAAACGATGATGGTGTCTCCTTTGGCCGTTCCCAAAATCTGATAATTGAGACAGGGAATAATTACTGTTTCTCCACTCCTTCCTCACTTCCTTGAATGCAACCATACTGATTTTTAAGCATCTTGAAATATAAAAGTATTATAATGGAGACATCAGGAAAATGGGGATCAGACTGTGTAGGTAGAGACTTGCATGAATTAAGGTTTCTAAATAGGCTTCTGATATCTTTTGAAGAGAGAGGAAAGAAAAGCAAAAATGCCATTGCAAGGAGATAAAATTAAATGTGCAACAGCAGAGAAAAATAAATATTGTCATTATTTTGGTGGCATCTTCATGGATTATATGGATTCGGGTTAAAAAGCAAATGTTTATAAAAACTACAGCTTTTCCTTTGTATCTGCACGGCATTTGTCCCATGTTTCCAGATAAATTAAATACCTCTCCAAAAACTTCCTTTTTTTCCTGAACCTACCGTCTGTCAAAAACTTAGAGGAGTTGAAAAACCCCCGAGTAACCCAGAGGTTCAGTGTAAGAATTGCAGTTGGCTGCTCCAGCCCCTGATTGCCTGGTGTCCTTGGCAAGAACAAACACGGAGCCCTGTCATTTGATACCTCAAACCACGACCTGTGATAATCCATACTCCTTAATCCTTCGTATAGCTGTCGCTGTGTCATCACAGTTCATTTTAAAATGGTGTTCCTCAGTACTAATCTCATGGCCAATCATTCATATTAATGTTAGAATTAGAGTGAATTAGGGCATTATTTGCCTCGTATGTGACACTTAAGCACTTGTAAGTAATTGCACAGGGGAGAAGAGAGCATTAAATGGGAATGGCACATACAGTATGAAAAATGGAAGAGAACCAATATTAAACTTTTAATAGAAATAACTCCAGCAGAACTTTCCCACAGGCAACAGAACTCTGATATTTTTAGCTGGTTGAGGCCAATGTATGTTAAGAATAGCATTCACTGCAGTGGGAAAATACACAATTTCTATTATGGGGCAGTCAGAATAACAACATACTGATGATACACTGGTATAAAATATGTAATTATCTAGCATGCAAAAGAATAAATCACATAAACTGTTTACAGTAGGAATTGTGAAGGGACAATGACACATTGTTGTCTTCTTTGCATAGCAAGGATGAAGTTTGGCTTCTAAAATTGCAAAATCTCATTCGCGATGTTTATGTGACGCTTCCTGCAAGAAGGCTCTGATAAGATTTTTTTATTATTATTATTTCTAATAAATTAGGTTAGATATTAACTTGGTTAAAATGGGAGATAGAAGTGGTTAAAATTAGAAAGATGTGAGCTTGGATAAAATCTTGTGTTTCTTCACGTTGTACCACTGGTCTAAAATTACACAGAATAATCCTCCTTTCCCATGCAGCTGCAGATAACTGCAATTTTCCTTCTAGAACCATTGTATTGTGGCTCATTCCGTGCAAAATTCACAATCATACCTGGAGTGAAGTCCAGCTCTCTGTGAGCTGTGCTTGGAGTGATTATTCTTATTACAGAGCTCTTAGTCCATCGTATTAATAATTATTAATAATGCAGAGAACAAAGGCATTGAGTGTCCTCATCTATCATCACGTATAAAAATAGTTTTAATTGATAAGCCCCGTCTGTTCTGGGTGCTATTATTGTATCACTATAAATTGTAAAAATAGGGTGAAATCAATATTTTTTATCTGTCCTCCTTGGTAGCAAAGAAAGACCTAAGCTTCAGGATTAGTGGGCAGATATGAGGAGGATTTTTTTCTTTGTGATACAAATCTGTATTAATTGATTTTTCTTGATGTGGATTAATTGCAGCTCTTTATTAGGAATAATATCACAAATAAACTATAGACAAGTATAGATTGCTAAGCCTAGATTTCAACTGAATGAGGCTAATCAATACCTAAGTCTGTAATTTAAAGCAATTCATTAGGGCCTCGGGAAAAGCTAAATAATATACGTGAGAAATGTCTCATCTGGAGCCTTACAGGAGTTTCTCCCGAGACAGAATAAATACATTTGTGATATATGATTATTGCAGATTAATCTTGCTCAAATGCCTTTTTTTTTACTTGCCAGCTCTTGCTCTGAGGGTGAGCAGAACACCAGTGGGCCAGAGCCCTGTGCTGTGTTTGTCATGAGGTGGGCAAGGCGGGAGGGGAGCACAAGTCTGAGGAGGAGCGGCTGAGGGGGCTGGAGGGGCTCAGCCTGGAGAAAAGGAGGCTGGGGAGAGACCTTCTGACTTCTCCACAATTCCCTGACAGGGCTGGGCAGACAGGTAGGGGTCAGGTTCTGCTCCCAGGGAACAGGGACAGGACAAGAGGAAACAGCCTCAAGTAGCACCAGGGTAGGTTTAGATTTGATATTAGTGAAAATTCGCTCACGGAAATGTTGGCCAGGCACTGGAACAGGCTGCCCAGGGCAGGGGTGGAGTCACCATCCCCAGAGGGATCTAAAAGCTGTGTGAATGTGGCACTTGGGGTCATGGGTTAGTGGTGGCCTTGGCAGTGCTGGGTTGGTGGTTGAACTCTTATGGGGCTTTTCCAACCTAAATGATTCTGTGATTCTATCCTTTGACTCCAGCATTGTAGAGCAGATACATTTTGGGTCTTACAGGTCATTAGAAGCTGATTGCACTGGTGCATCCCTCGTGCTCCCACTTCAGTCAAACGGACAAAAGACCTCAGGCATCCATCTAAAGTTAAATACAGCAGCAAACATGATTATAATTGCTGCCTCCAGGAATTTTAGTGACCTTTAGCAAGTGTTTATTGTGCAAGGTGATTTCCAGGGTTTTGTGAAGAGCTTTTAGAATAAAAATTGTATCATAAAATAAGGCTGTAGCATTTGGGTAATGGGATTGCTGTAATGCTTGAGACAGATCCTAGGTTTAGAAGCACTAAATGCAAAACCTGGGATAAAACAACTAAGGCAGTGCTACAGCAAGGAACAAAAAAGTTAAATTTCAAAATGATATTGTAGTAAGTGTATTTTAAACATGCATATTGGCATATGATCTTCCTGGCCATGTGTGTGGATAACACAGAAACAGACTTCAAGAATGTGCCAGTAGTTCTGACTTGTTCAAATTTTAGCATTTACCAAATCCATGAACTTCTCTAAGCTTGCAAAGGAGATGCATCTGCCTTGGTGATTCCATGAATGCTGCACTTAACAGGATGTTTCCTTTCTGTTGCTTAAGAAACTTGATTTTAGAGCCAGAAATCCCAAACTCTTAGCCCAAGTCCCAGGTTTCAGTGAGGCTACAGCAAGGATAAAGGCAAATGATTCCTGCTGGGAAAACCATGATTTTCTCTGCACTGGAATAAGCCAGGGAAAACATTCTATTAACTCTCCAATGTGCATATCCTGTTAACCAGTAGATGCTGTTACTGCCATAAGCCTTGTCCTTTTTTTTTTCCCCCTTCTAGGGGAAATCCACCTTAATTTGCAGTGCTGGAACCTGCAAATTCCTTCAGTGGAGATTCCTCCAATGAGTTTGACTCTCACTGTGAGGATGCCACAGGTTATTAACTCATGTGCAGCAAAGATAAACTAGCCAGGTGTTTAACTTGGTTAAATGAGTCGACTTCTGGTTCCCACACGCACAAGTTTGTCCTCGTTCTTGTGTTGAGGATTGTTTTGACAAGTAAATTATCTAACTCAAAGTAGCTGCTACCTGAACTAACTTCTTCCGGGAAAGACTTGACACGATTTGGGGCTGATTTTCTGCATGCCATGGTCCCCTTGCACAACTGTATGGGAAATACTGGTACCAAGTATGGAAATAACACCCTACATAACGTCATGAAAGATGCTACAGGATAGAAATTTCTTCCTTTTTTCTCATTCGTTTATATCTAATTCCACGTTGCTTCCATGGCATCACCATAAATCAAAGCCCAGACCTGAAGATGTGTAGAAATGGGATGGCATCCAGGACAGACTGCTCTTGCTTCTGACAGCTAACAAAGCCAAGGGAATAAACACCATAATAAGTCAGTGTGCCCTCTCTCTGGCTTAGATTATCTGGAGGCCATCTGAATAAACTCTCAGCTGCAGCAGGAAGCCCTGGGACTAGATCTTTCACCTTCCTTTGTTTGTCATTTTCCAATTGTTTTCATTTTTCAGTGACGCCAGCACACTTGTTCATTGATGTTCCATTCTGGCCTTGCTTTGCCAGGTCCACCCAGTGAAGTCTGAAGCCAAGAACAAATAGGGCCTCAAAAAGAGGGGCTTTCCTTGAGGCATCCTTAGACGTGAGGTCCTGAAGAAGGATGCAGGCAGTGCTGCAGTTTTGTGTAAGTGCTTCATCAGCCTTCTTGAGCAGGTGGAAATGCCATCACACGCTCAGAACCGAGGGTACCAACAACAGAGATACTTCTGTGGCAAAACACTAAAATGTGTCCTTTTTTTTCTTTTCCAGAGCAGAAAACTGTAAAAGCTGACTGTATAAGGAGAGATTTTGCTCATTTTTTAGTCTCTGTTAGACTGATAGTGCCATGAAAAGTGGCACAGTTGTGGCAATGCAGCAAGTTCACTGAGTATTCCAAGTTGGAAAGGACCCACAAGGATCATGGAGTCCAACTCTTAAGTAAATGGCCCATATGGGGATTGAATCCACTTTGGTGTTACCATGCTCTGACCAACTGAGCCAATCTCAGTTCATCTCATCTCATCTCTCCTCTCCTCTCCTCTCCACTCCTCTCCTCTCCTCTCCACTCCTCTCCTCTCCTCTCCACTCCTCTCCTCTCCTCTCCACTCCTCTCCTCTCCTCTCCACTCCTCTCCTCTCCTCTCCACTCCTCTCCTCTCCTCTCCACTCCTCTCCTCTCCTCTCCACTCCTCTCCTCTCCTCTCCACTCCTCTCCTCTCCTCTCCACTCCTCTCCTCTCCTCTCCACTCCTCTCCTCTCCTCTCCACTCCTCTCCTCTCCTCTCCACTCCTCTCCTCTCCTCTCCACTCCTCTCCTCTCCTCTCCACTCCTCTCCTCTCCTCTCCACTCCTCTCCTCTCCTCTCCACTCCTCTCCTCTCCTCTTTTCTTTCTGGGAGGTATTGCCCAGATGTGTATCACCAACCAAGGAACGAGATAACACCCCAGCAAGTTCAGCACTGTCATTCCTCATCTCTCCTGTTAGTTTTGGCTCACTGCCAGCCGCTCATGTGAGATGAAGGAGAGAGAGATGCACACTGCTCGTATTTATCCTCGTCACCTGACCAAAACTCATCGTTCCTTGGGAACAGGAGTTGGCATGAGTGTTAAGAAGGCTGGACTGTCTTGACCTTACATGTGCCCTGTCCATTTTAGGCTTGGGACCTGGTTGGCGAGGCAAGCAGACACCAATGCCTCTATTCTCCTTGTGCCAACATTTCAGCTGCACAGGGGTTGCCAGTTTGTCACTCAACATTAACATTAAATCTTAGAGGGGAAAGGCTGCTCTGGAATGGCCCAGCAGAGAAAGTCTTCCACGTATTTGCATTTTGCAGCTATTAGTGGTGCCGCATTCAGAGCAGCTCCCTGGTCTGAGGGTGGATTTGCAGGGCAGCTGCATTTTCGGAGGTTTCCTTTGCAACAGAAACAAAGCAGAGAAAGAGGCACCAAACCGCAATTTTAAAAATAGGATGCTCCAAGATGCCTCCTGGAAGTCACAGGCTGTCCTTATATCGTTCAATTTTTTGAATTCTTCAGGAGTGAGAACAGCCCGGGTTGTCAACAGAGGGCTGTTCAGAGAGACGAGGCAGGAGAGTGAAAGAAGGCTGGCTATTGTTCGGGGATGTGGTGTAGGCTGCAAGAATGCGTTGGGAATGCAGCGCCCGCATGTCAGGCAGAGAGAGAGGGCTTTGTGTGAGAACACTGAGGCAGAATGTCAATCATGTGAATAACCACCATCTCGTTTTCTTGTCTTGGTCCTTGTTATGACACTTCCCTGCCTGGAGTCCGTAAGGATAGGTGTCAATTTCCTGGAACACGCTGGTGTCTAATCCAAGCTGTCCAGGTACTGCATGCAGGGGAAGTGACCTTCCATGAAGTGGGAAAGAGTGTTGGAAGCATCCCACCTTTCCCATGTGCTCTGCTTTGTGCCACTCTGGCATAGCCTTGAGCATCCTTTATGAACAGGTAACACACAATCACCCTGCTTTGCTTTGGTTTTCCCTAAAGTGGGAATGTCTTCATCACTCCCCAGAAGAATGTGCGTGATTTGGAGCATTCGTAACTGGAGAAGGAAAACATTGGGTAATGGAAAGGAAAAGCTACACGCTCATGCAGATGTAAAACCCATGCTTTATCTGACAATGGTGCACATTGTGTCTGGGTGCAGTGATGTCAGAGCACTGTTATGAAATTCCTCAAAATCCTGAAGGAAACAGGGGCAACATGCCTGAAAAGGGCGCATCTGTGATTAAAATTATTTTAGTCTTTAAGCAAATTAATGCTTGAAACAGAAGCTTGCCAGGCTGGGAATAACATACCTGTTGTGACCTGAGTCGGAGCTGAAGTCTCCCTCCTCACGGGTTGGTGCTACTCTGTGGTGCTTAGGACAGACCCACCTTTGAGGTAACACTGCTTTGCTTGCCAGCAACGGGAGGAGATCCCACACTGATAAAGTCCTCCTCCCTGGGAGAGGCTGGGCCAGGATTTTGTGAGCCTACACCACGCAGGGATCATAAGGGATCTGTTTCGGTGCAGTTATTTAGGGCCAAGAGGAGCAAATTTGCTCAGGCACCCAGAAGTCAGAGCTGCCATGTGAATATGCAGGAGGAAAGTGTCCCTGAGCAGCACAGGGTGCAGTCCTACGCCACCAAAATCGAGGAGAACTTTCCCAAAAAGTTAAGAGAGCCTTAAGAACATGGATTTTGGGATAAACCATGTTGCTTCAGCAGCCTCCACCATGGTTTATTGGGTATAGTGAATGAACAACAGGCCATATAAAAATCTCTGTTTAAATGTGTAGCTCTTGTCAGTTTAATAAGGCTGTGCTGATTTGTCCCAGATGAAGATTTATTTCATCACCTCGGGTTTCTTCTTCGCTTTTATGGCACCTGTAGCTGTATAGCACTTAATAACAGCACCTTATTATGTTAGAGTTTTCCATGATTCATTTCAGGCATTCAAAGTACACATAACAATTTGTACTTAGGGCTTAAATGCTTCACAGAAAATCATCTTGATTGCAGAAGCAAATTATATTTACGCCGTGAAATAACTGTTTATTTGGCCAAAACGGGCAATTTCCAAAGTTTGCCAGAACACAGAAGCCTACGGGATGGATGTACCATTGAGAATGGCCAGTAACTGGAGAAAGCCATGTATTGTTTCACAAAGTCTCAAAGTATGTTTTTCAGACTAACCCATTAAAAATATTCAATTTCGTTCTACAGGGTAAAAACCTTCTGAGAAAAATTTTACATCTGCTTTATTTTGGTTACAAAAATAATAATTTCTCCCTTCCCCTCCTTAAAACACAGTTCAGAATACACTTTAATACAAAATCCTACAAATGTCACTGAAAAAAATGTTGTTACGATTCCTTGGGGATGAGGGAAGGGTTGTTTCTTTTGCATTTGTCTTGTGTTGTGAGAGCGTGAAAATGAAAATTTCTCCTAATAGCGATAATTTAGTCAAAAGATATTTTAGAAAGAAATGTGATTTGACCCAGATAGTGGCCAATTCTCAGGTTAGATTTTTTAGCAGTGCACAAAGCAAACACTCCAGCTGGGGTTCCAAACTACAACTACCAAAACTCTCTGATGACTAACACTTCCTGGCTGTGCTTCATGCTGGCTTGGGAAGAACAGGACGATCTTTTGTCTAAGCCTGTACCAAAGGTACATAAAAGGCTGTGAAAAAGGTTTTGCAGGTCCATCCACAAGCACCTGTCTTTTGCACATGCTTTGTGCTGCTTTTGCTCGTGGCTTTTGGGGAGAGTTAATCTAATGTTTAATTAAATCATTGAGCTTTACTCCAGCCATACTTTTTTTTTTTTTTTTCTTTTCCTAGCTGGCTGTTTTTTCGTGCAGGAATTTGCTGCAGTCCCAAAAGAAGAGTGAATAACGCTTCCCATCCTGAGCACAGAGTGATCTGATGGTGCATGTTGTCGCTGGACATCGATACCGATCCTGGGAGGAAAAAACATCCATTGTCCGCTCTGGCCCATGTGATGGGGAGCTGGGATCCCTGGGTTCTCCCCTTGCCCTGAGCCAGGCTGTGACAAGAGAGGTTGGTGTTAATTAACATTAATGTGATAGTACCCACATCTCCAAAACACGATGCAGGCCATTTGTGTGTGTTTAGCAAGCTCTTTGACCCCCAAATGAAACCCACAGAACAAACATAAAAGCTGAAAGTAGATGCCAGACTGAGCACATCTGATTTTTCTGTAGGAATCTGAGCCCACCACCCCACAGATTCAAAGCATCCTGTAAATGCCTCAGGAAATAAAGACCAAGGAAGAACTGCCTGAAAATCCTCTTCTTGCTCAAAAGACATTCTGCCTTCCCATTCCTACTCCCTCCCTTCCATCAAACAATGACTTTTTATGGAGCTTAATCCCTGCTAGCACCCACCCTCATGCCTCGTTCCTCCCTGGCTCTTCATTAAGCTCAACATCGTGTATTTCCAGCCGCCTCTGACTGGAAATGTCACACTCCCAACTGCACTGCCAGCAATGCTCCCAGTCCTTTCCTTTGCTGGCCTTGGCTGCTGCATGGTCCAGCTCCCCCCCAGTTACTTTTCCACACTGGAGAAAGGCTGGAACTGGCAGGAGGCTCCAGCAAGACCAGGAACACCCAGGGCCAGGAAGCGGAGGCTGGAATGGCTGGGCTGGGTCGGAGTTTCCCCACCCCTAAATTGGTCTCAGTATCCTGATTAAGTTCTGTCCCTCCTCCCTGCCACAGCCTGCTGCCGTGGATCCTCTCAAATCCAGAATTATTACCCACTGTCCTATGGGGAACTGCACTTTGTGAGGAACTCACCATCCAGAAGAGCTTGACTCCCAGCTGGGCATCCTTATAAAGACCAGATTTTCAGATGTGTTCAGCGTTTTGCATTTATTTGCCAGATACTCTCTTGAGAAGTTTGGTTACGGTAGCCAGAAAGACAAAAACTTTATGAAAGGAGTAAGTGTAGGAAGAACTTGTTCATAAAATCACTCTCCTGTGCAAAGGTCCAGTTCCCAGGTGTGCTGCAAGATCCTGTGAAAAAGTCGCTGATGAGCAGTGAAACTTTTTTTTAACATCCCTATCAACTTTACACAGCTATTTTTCTTCATTTTGCTCTGTCCCTTGTTTGCTATTTGTGCATTGAAAAGTGGTATCTGCGTTTGAAGAGATCATCTTTGATCCTTGTGCTGGTTTTGTGGTTATCCTCATTCTTATACTCCAGATAATGGAAAGTCCCTGCAGGCTCCCTTCTTGATTCTCCCTCAATTTTCATTCTCCTCTAGGGTTGGACTATTTTTTGTCCAGGTTATCCCCAAAGTGGAAATTTTAGCCGAGTTCCATTCCCTCGACACCTATCACATTTCTGCTTCCTCAGTCTGCATCACCTGGGCAGGGCTGGACCGAGGCTCCCCAGGAGGAACTTCCCGACCAACAGCTGTGGCTGCTGGGAACTGAGACAGGGATTCAGCCTCACAGGACCTGACAGCACTGCCTCTAAACCCCCTGGCTCAGGGAAACCTTCGGACACACCTCTCAGGACTGTTTTAACCCTTTGGCACCCCTAGAAGGATGCTCTAGCCAGGGGTTGTGCTGCATCTCAGATGCAGCTGTGTGGTGTGTACACGTCTCTTGACACAAAGAGGCTGCTCTGAAACGACTGCTCTGCTCTAAAATGTTGCTGGCGAATTGTTGTGAACATGGGAAAGAAACAAGAGTGTTGAGAGCTCTGGGTATTATTGAAATATTTAAATATTATGTATGGTGATGCCTGTAATTCAACATTTGCTGTGGTAAACACAGCAGAAATGACTGTAGCAAAATGTTATTCCATATTCTAAGCCAGATTCTTGAGGTTTGTTTTATTTAGATCACATGTGGCTGGGAGAAATAGTTCTAGGAAGGCTCAAACCATACATTTTCTTCTCAAGTTGCCAAAATATCTTAGAGAAATCAATTGCTGGGGACTCTTCAGTGTGGCTAAAGATTTATTTTTAACCTCTTGGTGTGCCAAGATCAGGAACAATTATTAATCTGTCCTGAAACTGCCAATACAACCTGCTAGCAACAGATGGTGTGAATGAAAAGCCAGAAGTGGCCATTTTTAATATTCAATAGATTAAAAAAAACTTAGTTCTCTAATCTTATCTCACCTCTTGTGACCGAGGGTCTACGGTATCGACTAAAAGACAATATCAATAGCCTTGATTTGAACCTGGATCAGCCAGGGAAGTGGATCTTCTGAGGCACTTTGTACCTCTAAGTGATGTTTTGTGTTCCCACCTCTGCTGGCCTTGGTGGGAGAGGAGCACTGAGGGCTCTCCTTCGGCAACTCGAAAGCCAGAGCACCCCGTGCTGCAGGTGCGGCGTGGCTGCGCTCCAGGGGTTCTTGTTTAGGTCTGAACTTGTATGGTAGTTAAGAACAGCTCCTGTCAATGCCTAGGGATGCAGGAGGATTACATTACCAGATATTATCTCCGGCTTGCTGTATTTATACATCTCCATTACAAAATCAGGAAGTGTTGCCAGCCATCCTTTGGATACAGCTGGCACAAGCACACACACACACAGCCATGCAGAGAGAGAGAGAAAGAAACAAAAAAAATTTCCAAACTGCGAGCCTGCTTGACTTTTTTGATTAGTTAAGGATTGTGGAAATCTGATTCTTGCAGCCTGTGGCGACGCTGTGCTGCTGGGGAAACTGGGTTTTGTCCCGTGTGCCACTGCTGGGGGAGGCAGGCTGTCAGCAGCAGGAGCACGGAGTTCCACAGCTGTCCAGGAAAGGTGGATCCCAACTCCAGACTCGCTCACCTCACCTATGAGAAAAGCTGCATCTGAATCCCAGGTTTGGGATTGCTCGTTATTTGCTGTAATATCTCTGCACCCCTGATTTATTTTGTGAGCAGCAAAGGCAGGGGGGACTCAAACCACAGCAGCAGATCCTATATAAGGCAGTGCAGGTGAGAAATAGCCTGAAGATTTTGCAGGAACAGTTCCCCAGGTCAGGCATCCTGTCCCTGTACTCACTGAGCAAACTCAGCAGATGTGGCAGGAGGACAAACTTCACATGTTCCACTCCGGGACAGGCAAAACCTCCTGCAAACCAAGGGCTGCAATTTGAGAAGCCGCTCCTCTCTCTATTTTTAATGCCTTTATTGACAGTTGTGTGCACAGACCCCATATCCTGGTGGGTCAGCAACTCCTCACCCACAAAGCCCAGCTCTGGGCCAGGCCTCCCTCCTGCCGCTGTCCTGCGGCCCCTCGGCCCCGTCCCGCCTACGTGTCCGCACACGGAAACCGCTGACCACGGTCAGGCAGTCCCCTGACAATTCGGGATGTGGGAAAGCTCTTCCCGGGCGAGCAGCAGCCTTTCCAGAGCTCAGGCCAGGGAGGAAAGGCCGATGCACCAGGGGAGAGCACTGGGAGGACATTTCAGCTTCCTGACCAAGGGAAAACCAGCCCTCCCCTGTGGGGTTTTCTCTGGAGGCTACGAGAGCGAGACTTCCGAATTGGAGGAGCGGGAGAAAAAGAAGGAAAGATGAAAAAATAGGCAGCTGGAGGGATGTAACTTTAATTTGCACATTAGCACACTTGTGGCAGGTACTGCTGTGGAATGGAAGATGCTGGGAAACACCAGGAAAGATAAATTTCAATATCAAGTGACCTTGGACGGCAAAATTGAGTGTGCCCAACACAGTGAGACAAACACCTAAGGAACAAGGGCATAGCTAAACTATCCCTCAAGGATTTCTGCTGGAAAGAAGCATTGCCTGGGAGGCCTAATGGTCTGAGTAGATATCAGCAAAGTATTCTTCATTTCTACTTATGGATGAGACACAGAACTCCTTCCTAGCTTTGGATACGTCTTGCACTGAGAGTGCATTCACTTGTCTGAAAATGCGGCTATAAAGTGATTATTCAGGTCCGTAAAATTGCTTCACAACAGAAAAAATATTAAAATGCCTTCCTGTGGCAGCAGATTTCTGCCAGCTCTGAAATGTGTTCCTAAATAGCAATTTCGTACTATCAGGCCATGTTTTTTCTCATGATTGTGTTGAAAGTCTCTTTGTCTCCCTGGTTTCTAGGAGAATTCCTGCACTATTAGCAGTGAATTAAGTCTGAATATCAGAATATATAACTCTGAATATGTCCACAAAGCATGGGTTTCCTTAATGTGGAAATATTCTGCATCCATGCAGAAATTGCTTCAGCACTTCTGTGAGTGATACAGTCTGCAAAGCACAACCAGCCCTTGTAATCACAACACCACAATTCAGAGAAGTAAATGAGGGGTCTAAGACATGATATGAGATCTTTGTAGTAATGGAAATAAAATTATTTTTCTTCTTGTTTTACTTCCTGTGTGTGTGCATTATAGTTCTCATTCTTACTTCTCTCATGGGTGGTGGAAAATCTACAGCTGTTTAGCTTTATAGTATCACAGAAGATAGCCCAGATTTCTGCTCTGCCTCCCTTGAAAACTCTGTTTTAGGCTATTTTGTGTTGTTTGTTCTCAGAGAAGAGAGCTTTCCATTTGATATTAACATTACCAGAAAAGTCCTGAACCAAATAATCTCTTACAGCTCAGGGGGAACATCTCCAAATTTTTTTTTTTTCCTAGATGGACTAATCACACACTGCAAACACAAAGAAAAAGACAGGGAATTGGAAATTATATCTTCAGGGCTGGGGTTTTTTTTAAATCATGTTTCAGTCCATTATTTGATATTTTTCTCTTTTTTTGTTTTACTGTTTAAACAACAACAACAAATTTCCTTTTTCTTTTCTAGGGAATCAGGAAAGATATGGATTATATGGAACAGCCGAGGCTGGAGTAGAAGGGAAGGCCATCGTTTTACAGGACTGAATCCCAAGTGCCACCAGAATTCCTGACAACACATGAACTAAAGAAAAGCCTGCAATAACTAAACTTCACTTTTTGAATGGGTGCCTGGTGCTGGGAGATTCCCTTGACAAGAAAGGCACCTAAGGACACTTAGCATCAGCCAGGTAGTATTGTCTTCCAAGATCCAGTGCCTCAGCAGGCAGGAGCAGAGATGCAGGGGTTTTTTAGCATCCAAAAAAAAAGGAAGGTGAAGGGTTCACCTCCGTCCTAGGTGGTATTTGAAAGCTGCCGTGGTTAAGGCATGCCCAGCGCTGCTGCCAGCAGCTTGCAAACCATTTTCTTTTGACTTTTCTTGTCTGAAGGACAAGAGTTGGGGTTGGGATTAGCGTGAGTGCAGAGCAAGCCTCAGGCTCACCCCTCGTTCCTTTCATCACCAGACCATTTGGATTTTCTACATAGCTGGAAAACAAATTCTTCCACACTCCAGCTCATGTAAATTCCTCTGGAGTTCTCTTGATACAGGTGAGTGAGGACTGACAGCAGTTGATGATATTTTCCTGCTTTTTCAATTCTGAGATCTAACAGTTTTGCAACAAAATCATAGAGAATTAAGCCATTTTTGGCAATGACTGTAGTCAAAGACTGTGAAGTAAAGTCAGGAGCATTTATAAAAGTATCCATGATAGAATCACCTACATATTTATTTAGTCATTCTTTTATTTATTTATTTTTAAATAAAAATTTCAGCAGCCCACTTTTCAGGCCTCTAAAACTGGTGACGAGATAACAGACAGGTGAGACATAAGGAACTTTCAACCCAGAGATAATTTTCTCTTTATAGTTCGTGAGATTTTATTTTTAACAAGACTTCTGTGAAAATAGAGAAAGCTGGGTCACTCTTGATTCACATCCCCTCGCCCCCTCAAAACAAGATATATATATATGTATATATGCATATATTTATACAGAAGTAGTCTATATATAGATATGCATGAAAGATATAAAGGAAGAACATGAAAGATATAAAAAAGGACATTACGAAGGGAAAACCACGTGTATGAATGATTAGTTTAATGACCATTAGACCCCTAATGTCTTGGAGAATTCAGATAGAGCTAATCCTAAATAACAGTAAACCTACTCCCTTTTTTTTGGCACTTGGAAACAACTTTGTTGCCTTGAAAGTTGCAGTATGTTTTCACTGGTCTGCCTTCAACAAGCTTTAGTGGCCATTTAGGTGATGTGATTTACCCTCCATGAATTTGAACTTTCCTGGTAGGGAAAAAAATCACCACAAAAAAAGAGACTGCAAAACTCTGGCATTATTCTATTTCTATCTGTATCGAATCAAAGGAATCGTTTCAATTCCAAACACTGAGCTGGTCGAAATGATTTCAGCTGCAGGAGGTAAAACCAAAGACGGTGTTAAAGCTGCATGTATACAACAGAACTCTGCACACACAAACCCACATCTGCATGTGCAGAATGAGTTGATTCTTGCTCAGGTGAGGTTTTGCCAGTGTGAGCATGCAGGAACACTGGGTCAGCTGCTAAAATGCTGCACACACAGAACTCTATTGATCTATTTTGTGAGTCTGAACACACGGCAACAAAGATTTAAATCAAGTCATGGGGTGAAGAAGAAAACGGCAATAATAAAATATCTCCTTTTCCATCATTTTTAAGTTCTCAAAAGTCTAAGACAGTTTTGGATCTACACATCTTTCTATACTAACAAAGCACTTGAATGGGAATTCATCTACGTGGAATGACATTTCTATTTCCCCTTATCAGCAAGGTGTTTAGCCATTCTTTTTTATACATCGGCGATACAATAAAATTGTATTGATGTCGAGAATATTTATGACACATTCTAGAATAAGCATGCTGTAAGAGTAGAATACAAAGTGCTTTATTTATATTTTGCAATTTTGGAGAAGATCTTCATGTGCAACACGCAGCTCATTGCAGATCCAAGTGTATCCACCCTACTGGAGTAAGTCTCATGTAGATTCCAATTTTCCATTGGATGGAAAATCCCTGTACTGGAGTTGAAACACTTCATTTTTAATGGCTGGGGAAGTAACACAGTGGCTGGGTAATAAGTCCTATCACACAGGCACATCCCTGGAAAAATCCACTCTATTTTTACTGGGAGACCCTCTGCCATTCAGTTGCTGTCTGACTGCAGTTCCTTAATTTTCCCTGCAAGTCAAGTGAGAATACTGTCCTTTTTGGGATCATTGTTCATTTATTCCAGCAATATGCACTACGATGAGTATTAATAAGCCTGTCTCCAACTGACCAAAAAATTATTTCTTTAGTTTATATCAGTGAAATATGGTCAGTCATCCAAAAATTTACTTCTCTGGCATACCCTCCACTTGCCATAATGAGGAAGTATATCTCAAGAAATATATGGTTAGAAATAATGCTTTTATGTTTTCTATATTTTGTTATTTTTGCCTCAAATCACAACTCAGTTCAGCGTGATCTGACATGGCTGAAATACTGAAACCCCCACTCCTCCAAAGCAGTGTTTATTATAGAAACCACAAACTTAACCTAACCTAGAGCAGCTTTTCCAGCAGTGATATAATTACAGTAGTTATTGTTGCAATAAACCAGATGTTCCTGAGCTGGAATGAAAGCACTTCCCCCCCACATTACATTTGTTATGTTGCCTCTTTTCAAGTTTCACATCAGCTGTTCAGAAAGCGCTCTCTCGGTTGAGTGTCACTTACAGATTCTTGCTGGGTGAGTCCTTTAGGGCAAAAGAATGAAATCCTGGCCGGGCTCTGAATTTTCACTGCTCTCCTTAAAGCCTCCAACATGACAGTTTTCAGTGTCACTAATTCTTGCCCTGGTTTAAAGATTTTTTTTTTTTTTGTCCTTTAAGACACTTGGCTAAAAAAAAACCAAAACTCTTTGGAAAACCTACTTATTGAATGAGTACATTGTTCTGTGTGAAAGGGAGTGTTCCACTGCTGCAGAATCAATGGAGTTTGACACAGACTTCAGTGGAGCCACCATTTTAGTCACTGTTTTAAACAGTTCAGTTATTAGGCAACATCTTTTGAACTGCTTTGTCAGCTGTGGTTGCAACTCCGGACCGTGAACGACCGTTCAACCTGAACCACGAATGTCCAGCGTTACTCCAACATTACACATCTTGTATTTTTAACAATGTGTTAGTCAACACATTTCTAATATTTCCCAGCCCAATCAAGTCCTAACTGCAAAAATGTGTTGGCAATAAAGAATTGGACCGTGTTTAAACTGCTAGGACCTTAGACATGAAAGTTGTTGTATATATTACATGTGTGCAAGAAACCTGTCTAGGAACAACAACCACGAAGCGTCAAGAAGTCAGGAGATTGCTTTATTGCACTTACAGAGCCATATAATAAATACAATAAAGAAACACAAACTAGGCTTGGGGTTTTGTTTACTCATAGGCAAGTTCTCATGAAAATACAGGAACGGTAAGAATTAATTATCTTATCAACTATCTGAACAAGTCACGGCAATCCTGGAAGAAACCTTTGTAATGCTCAGGTACACGTGCTGCTCTTTTTGCTGCTCACTCGTGGTAAACTATTAGTCAACATCCCCGTGGCAACTGCAGTGTGACGAGGGAGGAATTCACCCCGTGGTCTGCTAAATTTACACTTTGTAAAAATGTAAATGTTTCTTATAGGAGGAATTTACATGGCTCTGAAACACGGTCCAACTCTTCACTGATGTGGTAGGGGATGCAGACGCTGTTGGCCTGGTTTTACAAAAATCTTTGAAAATGGGCCATAAAATAGCTGAGGAAACCCAAGAGGCACCCACACGTTTGGAAGCAGATTATAAGAGAGCTCTGCTGCTCAGCCGCAATCAGCTCCCTGCCTTCAAAAGACACGGTATCGATTTCACATTTTTGGTCTCCTAAAGGGAACGTGTCAGAGCTGAAATAAATAAATAAGCAGGGCCCATGTCCAGGGAACCTTGACGTCTTTCCCATCACCGAGGCCGGGAGGCCCCTGCGCTTCCTCCCGTGGCTGTGACATGCCCGGCAAATATTTCCACCACCCACACTTGATTCATTCTTAACTCTCCTCACCCACTCATCATTACAGCTGTGCAAAGCATCCATTACAAACCCTGGAGCCATCCAAAACCTACCTTTGTAACTTCGCTCTGCGCTTCACACCCGGCGGGGATTGGTTGGACTTTTGGGTGGATTAACTTCTGGAGACAATCGACCCCCAGTTTCATGCAAATCTGGGCCCAGGTTAAGGTGAATGATTTATGGGTTGCAGAGTTTGAAAATCACTGAGAGAGTTTCACATCACTTCACTGCGTAGATCTCTGTCAATATTTGTGGAAATTGAAAAAGACGTGTGCACAGTACACTGCAAAAGGGAATAATAATCATAGTGGTCGGATCCCAAATGAGCTCTGTGCGCTGCAAACAATTCCTGGTCTGAAGGACCTGGGCAGGGGGGAAAGGAAAAAAAAAAAGCTCTTTTTAACTCTTTAACACTTTATTGCTTCAAAGTGTAAGTCAGTCATAAATTTTTTATGACATTCCTTTATTTAGCACATATGCATGCCACTAGTGGTTCAATTAGACAGGAACTCTGCAAGGAGTTGCTGTAACAATGGTCTCGGGCAGGAAGTAGAGGGAAATCCAGACTCCAAAATTCAGATGGAAAGTTAGTCTCTAGTCAAAATGAGAGATTTGTTTGGTTGGTGGCAAAAGTTCGTGTTTGCAAAGTTTGGATTTGGGTGCTCACTGGTATTTTGGGCAGCCCAGTGAGCAAAATAAAGCAGGTAAAGGAAATCAAGATTATGCCAACCCTACTGAGTGACATCTTGCTCTGTCAGCTTTCAGAACTGTGGGGAATCTGCTTTAAAGTCACTGGCAGAAATTACAGATAAGCAAGGTTTTTTAAAAAAAGCAGCTGGAAGGGCATGATTCAATATAGGAGACTCTGTGGCTTCTTAGACAGGATCGAAGGAACTAATTCCACGTTTTAATTTTTAAAGGAAGCCCAGACCACTTAAGGCAGAAGTACCAAACACATCACTTAACATCTTGTAACAAAAGAACTTCCTTGGTTTCTGTTTGCGTGACATCTTTTTGTCTGCAGAACAATCCTTCTCTATCACGAGTGAGTCCATGCAGAAGATCGTAACCACCTTACCAGGTCCTAACTGTGGAACACTCCTTCCTGCTGATACTAAAATATTCATTTCAGTGAGAGCCAGAGGGACAGCTTTTAGTGTATGGCAAATGTTGCTCTGTCCTCCCGTGACAAAGTTGTTTTCTGAAATCCTGTGATGCGCCTGTTAACCAAAACGCCTTCAAGACAAGCTGGGAAAAGGTTTGAAAATTTGTGTAAATCACAAAAAAATGGCTTGAGGTGGAGTTATCTTGGACTTAAGGTCATATTAAGAAAATCAGTGAGGCATGGGGTTCAGCTGAGCAGAGGGAGATCCACAGTGCGAGGAAGTGTCTGAACTGGCCACCACGGTGTGAGGCACTGTTGGCTCTCAGTTCTCATGGGTGTCTGAGAGAGGTAAGGTGAATCACAGCCTACAGGTTTCTGTTTCCTCCCATTATCTCCACAGGGAATGGGAGTGACCAAGCTCAGAGTGTATCTCTCCCCACGTTAAGTGAGGAGAGCTCCGCTCCCGGTGTCTGCTGAGTGCCCCACACAAGGTGGAATTTGGTGGATGAGGAAGGGAGAGAGGACAAACCTTCAGTGCTGTGGAGGTCAGTGCTTTATCCTGCTCTGCTGAAAGCAGAATTCCTCCCTCGCTCAAGAATTATCAAGTAAAAATAGCACGGAAAGTTCGGCATGGAAACATTAATAAATGACAGAATCAGCAGCGGTTCTCTGTGAAGAAACGAGCCGCCAAAACAACACGTGGGCAGCCCTGGATTGCAACACCAGAACCCCAAAGTGCATTTGTAACAGCCCTTAGTCACCACCTTCGCCGTGTCCATTTGTCCTGGCTCAGAGAAGTGCTGAGCATCCTCATCCCACATCAACATCAACACCTTGAGGACTGATACCCAGGGGCAGATAAAATACGGCACGTTAATGGCTCGTGTCACGCACGTGTGGATGGCTGTGAATCAAGGAAACAATTGCTTTCAAATAAATGATGTGAGACTAGAAAAGTGATAACATAATGCTTGATTTGAGAGCAAAAACCCAACCCCTTTGGAGTCACTCCGGTAACAGTGGTGCCACTCACAGTGCTGTTCTGAGGAGTCAGTTGGCTTTTCCACTGTGTAATCTTGATTCTCGGGATTGGTATCTGTACATTTCAACTCAGGCTGAGTTGTAACTTCTTGTGAAAAAGGAAAACAAATTGCTGAAATCATGGGGTTTCTCCCTCCCCTCTCTCTGCATCACAACAAAATAAAACTTACTTTTTATGAGCTATTTGCCAAACCTTGCATCATAAACACCTTCCTTTTAAATGGATGGGTAATGAAAAGGAAGACAAATGAGACAAGTTCAATATTTAAGAGATTTGCTCAACATAGACAGTCCTTACTTTCCACAAGTTGCTTTTTTTTCTTGTTAAAAAACGAGAAATACGTTACAAATCGCATGTAATAATATGAGCAAAAAAAAAAAATGCAGGCAATTAGTAGGGAATGCTCCAGCAAACGTATCTGTTGCAAGAAGAGGTGTCATAAAAAATGATAGAACTGAGATTTACTACCACTGAAGTCAGCAACAGCATTTCCATTGCCTCCAGCTGGAGGAGGACTTGGTTCCTAGGAAGTTCACTTCAAAGATGATTATATCAGCAAGCCTGGGAGCGAGGGCTCTGTGGCCTTCAAGGTGAATGCTAAAGGGAATAAAGGGCTGTAAATCCCCATTTCTGCAATGATAAGGATGCTGGCCCCAGCTGAAATATACAGAAATAATGTACAGTTATATGAGTTTGAAAATCCGACCAAAAATCTCTGAGTAACCGCATCTGCAGTCCTACCACAGGTAAATCTTCCAGAGCTCTTGTTACAGCTGTGACTTAAATAAGCAGTCTGGGGCCTGTCTCGGTGCTTGTTATCAGATTGTTCAAATATTTCACTTACATTCATTAACTAAAGAAGGTCTCAGACTCTTTGTTCCAGCTGCATACAGAATTTACCAAATTCGCTGTTCATAGTCCACATAGTAGAGACTGAATTGTCTGGGAATTTTCAAATAATCTTGTTCAGACTGTGACTTTCAATCAATATAAAAACAGGCCTGTGAGGGCTTCCTGAAGTTGTCTCATTTTTGGCCGAAAAAATAACCAGACTTTCACAATTCTGTAATGGTTAGAGGTAGTGACAAGGTATTCTGGCCCTGCTTTCCAGGAACATAGGGAAGCAAATCCCTTGATTCCACTTTCTTGCATGTTTATTCCATTCTTTGTTACTTGAGATGATCACAATTGTGTACAGCTTTGAGCGGGCCTGAATACAGAGTTGCCCACTTTTGGACCACTACTAAATCACACTTCCCGTCTCATGGAAGGGGAGAAGGTTTCCTTGGTCACGTCCCTCAGATCCCTCCAGCAAACCCTGGGGGCTGAAATCCCTCTCTCCAGGCTCCTCCCGGCACAGCTCCTGCAGGCTGCCCACCTTCCTCCCTGCCTGTTCTGAGCTCAGTCTGCTCTGTCTCTTTTCCACATGCATCCCTGCCCAAAACAAACTCCGCAAGGCTCCCCACCCAGATCTTTGGAATTCCTGGGCAACCTTACATATGCCTTTGTTTTGGGCAGGAACATGTGCTGAACTGTCTCCTCCAGCGCCGCCGAAGAGAAGGGCGGTGGTTAAACCTAGTATTTTCAAGAGGGCTTAACCCAGCCCTTAACAAAACCCTCAGTAAAGGTGCAATTTCACAACCCCCTCTGTGTGTGTGTGTGTGTGTGGTGTGTGGGAAGGAATTTGCAGAGAAATGGCCATCTTTCCCCAAATTTCCTGCTGGAGAGGAGCAACAGGCAGGACCGGGACGCCGGCAGCTCAGTTCATTTGAGAGCTGTGTGTAGGAAAAAGGTTTCATTCTTAGCATTTGGTTGCCCCTGTGGTTTGTACTTCAGGCACTGGGGGACTCGACAGATGTACAGGCAGTTCCAGCTTTTTAGTTCTGAGCTGACCTGACCTGAGCACCAGTTTGGGAGCCAGGGAGGCCACACTCGGTGTGAAGTTTGGTCAGCCCATAGTTCTGGGCTGGGCCTTGCCCAAATCACAAGCCAAAGCCCTGCCTTCATGAGACTGTGGAATTCAGGGTGGTTGAATCACCTTTCGGGGGGGGTCTCTTGACCGATGTTTTGCCCCAAGAACTTCAGTGATGCACAAAGTACTGTCGCATCTGTCAATCCCAAATAATGCTGCTGTGGGTGGCCTTCATAAGACAGGGGTTTGTAGCCTGGGAGGACTCATCCATAGGATGTTCCATTTTCCCTGGGTGGCAGGAGGAGTTCTCCAAAGCAGTGTGGTAGCCATTGGCAATGGAATGGGCAGGAGGTGTTCCATAACTTGGCATCTTCTAAAAGACAGCATTTGTGTCGAGGTGGGTTATCACACATAACCAGCCTTAATCCCTTTTAAATGAAGGCTCTGTTTATGGCCCATCAAGGTCAGGACTGTAAATCCTGGAACAAATCACCAGGTATAATGAAAAGGAATAATGCCAGTTATATTCTCCAGCCATTTTTAGTACTTGAAACGTGGTCTCTGTACTCCTTGGACTTCTCTCAGGGAAGTAGAGATGGTATCTTTGTGAGGTAATAGTAACCTGCTTATTACAGTTCCTTTGTTTTTACCATTAGCTTGAAATTCATGCCATTATTAAACATTGTATATGGCATAACAAACCAGGTAATTCTTTCAGTTTTTCAGTGACATGCTCAACAGAGCTTTGGAAGTATTTCCAAAGAAATTTCCAACCTTTATTTACCCTTTGTAGATCATTTCACTTTGCTTTCCTCACGCTCTTTTTGTGGTCAGTTTCTAGCAGTCTTTCCCAGTTCACTGATGGGAATTTCCCAGGAATGGAGGGCTTTCCCTGCATGTCACAGAAAATTTCAGGAACCAGAATGTCTCTAATCTTTATCACTTAACTTTGCAAGAGAAAATCAATTCTGAGAGATATTTCCCTCAAGTAGAGACAACAAAACGAAATGTGGTGCAGAAGTAGCACACGGTCCAATTCCTTACAGAAAATTATATCCAAACGTTCCTGTTAAAGGGGTAATGTCTTCATATTAAATGGAATATTTTAGTTTGTTGTTTTTTTTTTTTAAATAACTAAGTATAAAAAATATCCATAAGTTTAATGACAAGAAAAAGAGAAAAAAAGCCTGTGGCTTTAGTAGAGTTAACTGGGCTATGTGTATTCTCTCAGTACAGCCAATTATTGTAGTTAAGCCAGCGGTGCTTAACTAGAGAAATTCTGCCTAGTTAAAGTGTTGGCTGTGTGACAGAACAGGCATAAAGCACAGTAAATAGCAATACTATGTGTAGAAATGTTTAATTCTCTCGGTTACAGAGGTTTATCAAGTCCAGTATACAATCTTGGGCTGGAAAGAAAGATAAAGAAACTTTGCAGGTAAGGAACAATTTCCTGACAAGGTCCCAAGTCATACTAATAAATTGGGATACTATTTTTTTCATATTTTCCACTGAGGTGTAGGGGGAAAATAATAGAGAGTTGTTTTTCCCCTCATTATTTGGTGGTCCTTCCTTGAAACTTTCCAAACCAAAGCCATTTCTCACATCTGGTTGGAACACAGATCTTTAAGACATTCAAGTAATTCAAATCAGATGTAAAAATCTAAGCTACACTGTATGAAATTCAAGAACAATATAGTTACAGGGTTAGAAAAGTCTGCAATATGGCACCTCTTTTAATCAATACCAGCCTCAGTTTTAGTTTGTCTGTAAATACAAGACTATAATTAAGAATGATCTACTGCATTAATTATTTCAATACCCAGCATAGCAAGTTACCAGACTGGTGACACTTCGCATTTATAATACCATTAACAATTTGTTTCCCCTATGCTCTGGGTGAAGTCCACAGCAACGTGGCCTGAATCAGATTACAGTTCCAATGGAAAATATTGAAGATCACTAATATCAATAAGCTCTTCCTTATCTCTGCCATTTGGAACTGCCTGTATTGACTTTCGCTGCATTCCAGCAGTTCTGCCTGTACCCGAACGGTAGTTAGTCGTTAATTTCCATCAACTAAGCCACCACTAAACATCATTTAAATTATTTCCAATAAGTGCTCCATGAACGCCTGTTATCTGCATTTAATTTGCATTGATTCCCAAAAGCTACCGTCGAGCTTAATTGCCGCCCCAAGAAGAGCGGTTTCCCACAGGTGTCCTTGGGACTGATTTCTCTCGGGCTGCCAAGCAGTGGGGAGCAGTGCTACACGAGGCTGCCATGCAAATCAATGGCTAAAAACCCAAACAGCTGCAGCTGGACTTGACCAGAAAACAGCATTTACCTCACCAACAGGCACCTGCTCCTCTAGGACACCGTTTCAGTTGGCCAGAAAATATTTCAGGGCTTTCCTTAGACGTAGCCTGTGAAAATAAAAGTGGCACGGCATTCTGGCTCGTTCCACGTCGGTAAAAAATTATAATCTGAGAAACAGAACTTCTAGACCCAGGGAAAAATCAGTGCAATTGTTTAATCCTTTTCTGATCCTTATTATTTTGTCCATACAAATATTTCTGACCAAGACAAAAAAATCCAAAGCTTTATCTGTAGGATTGTTTCTGGTACTTCTGGATACTGTGGGGTCTCAGCAACACTTTAAACTCCTCTGGATTACATCACCTTTTTAACATATCTTTCGGTATTTTACATACAAGTCGGTTACACTTAAACTCTCAGAAACTGCCAGTTCAAGAAAACAAAACATCTGCCCAACAGTGATGAGCTTGACTAATGTTCCTTTTGAAGAGAAAAGCAAAAGAATCGGCTTGCTGAAAATTGAATGTTACTGCGTTTTCAAAATGACATTTTCAATTTTGCATTGCAAAACATTTCCCCCTATTTTCCATACTATTTCAAGTTGACATCTAAATTAAATATTTTGCTTTTATTCAAACAAATCACTTGATTGACCAACGATTATTGTATTCATAATCATGCATTGTAATGGCTTTCTGGATTGTTTTATTGCTTTCATTAGGAGTGGAAATAAAATTCAACCATAGGACATTCCCTGAGAAGGAAAAAATCTAGATCTCATGGGTCTTTGGTCAGAGCATTTTTTCATTAGCTTCACTTTCTGAAGATGCTCAGTGCATTATCCAAAAAGTCCCTCCAAGCTAGTCCTGGGCAAAAGTTGCCACGCATCCCACATTGTGTTATGGTCAAACCTCATGTCCATTATCAAGTGACAGCAGGATATGGCTTTTCCTAGAGTTTTATTGCAGCCTGCTGTTCTTTAACAGCTCGGCATTCACACAGCAAACGCAACACATGCTCATTATCTGCGTTTGGGGCTGGAGAGGCATAAATTACCGCTGGACCTAAGGCTCCGAACACGAGGCGACAGCTGTGCAGCCATTCCTCCGTCCGCACTGCCCGGCGCGTTCCGAGGGCTCTGCCCTGCCTTGGATTGCCTCGCTGCGGCCAAACCTCCAGGTGACGAAGCCTTGGGCAACAGCTCCCCGCTTGGCATCTGAAAGACAAGCGGCACCTCTGGGAACCAAGCCCACGCGCTGGGGGTTTTGGGCTCCAGGCTGGGAGAGAAGAGCCGAGCCTGAAATGCAAACAAGGGGGCATCCACTCCCCTGCAGAGCACTGATGCTGTCAAGAGCTGCTGGAAGGGCCCGAACAAAGGAAACCATTTGCAGGGCACGAAAAGAAGGAATTTTATTGGTTTGGGAGAACTTATCTCCGCAAACGTTATCGATTAACTATTTGCACAGACGCAGGTATCAGCGGTGAGAGATACTATCTGCACTTCCTTTTGGTTGCTTCCCTCTCATGCCAGCCTCGCCTCTGCCTGCTCAGGGCTGAGCCTTTCCAGCAGAGCCTCCCTCAGGATCCAGCCTCAGCAAGGAAGGAAACCCAGCACAGGAGGCAGGGACACGGTGCCTCCTGGGACAGCAGCGTTCCCACCTATTCTCTAATCTCCCAAATATCCCCACGCACATTTAGAAGGGGGGGGTCTGACAGACTCAGAATGAAGATGTTCACCATTTAGCCCTAGGATGTCTCAGGAAGAAAGGACCCAGTGGCATGTAAACCAGTGTTTCATGTAAATCCTTTGTAATAATCAGAGAACACTTAAAGCAAGTAAAGATTTACTTCTTTCTAGTTCTAGAGCTTTTTGTGTGCTTCAACCCACATTTCTCCATGAAAACCTCTACATATGCTTGAATCCCAACTTGCTTCCTTGTAGGAATAAGATCTTATTGCTTTTGAATGTCCCAAACATCGTTATTATTGTTGTTATTGTTATAGTTATTATTAAATTATTATTTATTTGGATTTTTGGACATCCCACACCCTTCACAAGCAACAGAGATGAGATTTCAGACTCTTTTTTCCTCTGACAGTCCTTACACAGAAAATGTGGGGAAGAGCATGTTACAGAGACACAGAACAAAATGAAAACACAATATGATGGGTATTAAACCCTGCATTTATGATGATATAACATGCATAGCATCTCCTACTACTGCTTGCACCCCTCGAGCCCATTTTCCCAGACAATTTATCTTTGAAATCACAGACTGTGACCAATATTTTGCTGCACAGCACCAGATAAGGTCATGCTTGCTTTTCTCCGAATTCTCTTTTCAGAGTTTCTCAGGTCCTCTGGAGACTCAGAGGAAATTTTGTCCTGCAAAACAACCTCCAGAGACTTCAACCTCAAAAATTTTACCCTCGGTTATGAAATCTTCAGTTTTCTGGGCTCTGCAACCTGGAAGCCAAGACAGGGGGTTAGTTTGGGCGGTTGCTAGTTCTCGCCACAGCTCCTTCTGTTTTCCTTTCACACTCAAATTACCCTGGAAGCCCTGCCCAGGGGGCAGGTGCTTTCGGGAGATAAGGAGCAGTGTGAAAAGTTTGGGAACTCATCCCATTGTACAATAAACTTGAGATCTAATCTGCTGCTTGGGTCTGTAACACACCCAGTAGAGTTAAACTTATCGGCCGCTGCAGTCCCTGCGGCCCTCCCAGCTCTTTTCCCTGGTTGTTCTACAACAGCCCAAATCTACTGGAGCTAAAGATGCTCCAGCTACCCGTTTTTCACTTTTGCGCACGCAGGCATTCACTCAGCCCTGGGCAATAAACTCAGATGACAGTGGCATTGGCATGGAGGATTCTCTTCCCAGCCGGGTTCCTCCACCAAGGGATGATTTGGACACACACAAGGTCTCCTCACTGAATTTTATCAAGCTTCAGGTGCCTTTGGGCATGTGTAGAGTTTCAAAGTGTGGAGACTTCAGAAAAGGTTTTCGGGCTTTAGTCCTAGTTTACGGGAACAGTACCTGAATTTGACTTCTGTACCAATTTATATTCCTAAATCTGCTTTCTGAACTAGCCCTTAGTGACTGAGTGGCAGAGATTAAAATAACCACCCTTGTTAATTCTCTAAATTCCTAATTAAAAGCACTCCTCTGAGATACATAAATGGTTTGCCTGCTTCACACAGACCAGAAAATCAGGACCAAAGTCCAAGCAAAAATGACATATCAAAACACCAGCTGAAACAGAAGGTTCCAGCTGTTTCAAATGCCACTAAACCACAATGATTATTGCTAACATAAATAAAACAAAAATCTTAATCCAGTTTTATCAAGGAGTTACTAACCATATTTCTCTGTTCTTCCAGTAGTTTCATGGGAGTGTGTTTTCGTAAGCAAAGGAGAAGGATGGCATATTGGGGACCACTTTCTCTGGTACTGTTAGAAAACCTCGAACAGCTCCAAATGCATCTAACAAACAACTGAACTCGGTCAATTCACATGGAGTAGGAAAAAAGCTGTCAAACCAACCTCTAAATTGTGTCCTCGCTAAGTAGCTTGACTTGTGGTGGGGATTTTATTGGACAATGTCACTTTCTTGTGACCACCACAAATGATAACAGTTGCAAGAGCTTTACAGTTGCTAAACCAAAAGAATGGCTGGAATTTTGGAAAAATCTTCACAGCGTCAGCCCAGGCTGACATTTTGTACTTCAAAAGCTATCTTTAAGCAACTAAATAGGTGAGAGAGCACTCCAGAAGCTGGCAAGACAAAGGAAAAAAATATCAAAGCCTGCAAATGCCAAGCTGCTGCACTTTTGCTACGCTCCATGGTTGTGGTGAAGGGTTTGGATTGTTTCATTTGCAGACTCGTGGCTCCCTTCATTCCAGTAACAAAAATGCCAATAGCATTTCTAAATTAAATCCAGCATCTTGTCCCTTCTATTTAGGGCAGCTTTTTCTCTGGCCCACCACATCTCCAAGCACAATGCCAGTTCTCTCATACCATCTGTGTAAACTCCCCTCCACTGCTTCCAAAAGTGCCTTTTTTCCACTGCTGGGATCCTCCACTCAAGGAGAAAACGTTCAAGATGAGTTCAATGAGTGATTTTTTTTTTTTTGCTTGCCGAGTTAAACTGATCACAAAAAGTTCCCCTTTCCTTTTCTTTGCCTCAATCCCCACCATTATGATACTCTCCAAAATGGTCTCTGAGAACCCTGATTCTGGTTCTTTACAATTGTGGGAGGGGGAGGAAGAGCACTGAAGTTTGATGCTGTTTGAAGTGTTATTGCAATTCCTCGTCATTCCAAAAGACTAATGGCTAAAGGAAGACATTTTTAAGGACACCAAGGAGAATGTCTGCAGCAGGACATGGCACAGGGAGACCTGAGCTTTCTGGAAGTGAATTCACTTTCATTGAAGCAGAGGAGCCAGAGGGCAGGACTGTTCCCCTCCAGCAATGTGCTGCCTGGATAAAAACGTCCTTCTTTTGGGAATCCAGAGTTGGATCTCTCCACGGCAGTTAAAGGACGGTGTTTTGAATCCCAGTGATTTTCACCAGGGCTTGTGGTTCTACACCTGTTGGAGATTTTGATCTCTTGCCTCTAGTTGTTTATCCTGGCGTTTCTCTGCAAAGTTTCTACCACTCCAGTAGCTACCAGGAGCTGCTGGGAACTGGCACGGGGATAAGTCAGCAGGTTGCAAAGGGTTGAAAATGCAAGAATTACTTTTTTGCTGGACTTGCAGAGGCACTTAGGATGACAGATTTCTATTGGAGAAGTGAGGATGACAGTGCATGAGCATCTGGGTGAACAGCTGGAACACACTGCCTCTCTTCCCCCTCTGTAAAATACAATCCCTTGTCCTTCATTGTAATTCCCTGTTTTCTCATTACAATCAGCCTACATGTTTATGTTTGAATGACAAGGTAGCTTAGAGGGGAAAAAAAAAATCTCCAAATAACGCAACAGCAAAGCAGCATTGTTCTTTCATGTGAACACAACGACGGAGTTGTGCTCACAAACTCCCTGTTACCAATATAAATAATTGCAAAACCATAAAGAAAAATAAACGCACACAATAGCCAAAAGTCTAAACCCACCACTATTAAACAGCACTTCATAACTGTGGCTCTGAATTATTACTGCCTCACCAGCACAGCCACAATATCTGCCTTCATAAAATCCTCCACTTTACAAATTAAATGGATCGGATAATTAAGAAAACCTATGCTTAGTCCACACAGTGAAACCACCATCACTACAACATGACAACGAACCCACACTTTCAAAAATGGTCACATTTTCATTCCCTGGAGTGGGAACGCACGATCCGTACCTCCTTGCTCCCTGTCCATCCCACTGGGAGCCGTGTGTGTGCGTGAACACGCCCTGCCACTCAGCAGTGCTGTGGGTGCCTGGGGGTTGCCAGGAGCTGCCCTTTCCTTGCTGCTCCCATCGCTGGAGCCAGAGACAGATCCCTGCCTTTGTGTTTCCTTACGGTGTGCCAGGAGATATCTGTTACAACTCCCAAAACACGTTGGCTGATTACCTGAGCCCTATAAACAGGACAAAAACACACCTATGGAGATGACGTAAGAGGACGTCTGTGTTTCCCTCTGAGCAGCATCTCCAGACCAGCTGCTGACACTTTGCTGGTTGCATTTCACTTGTAACATTTCAGCGTTTGCCAACAGGATTTTTTTCACCCTCTCTGCAGATGGCCAGGTGTTGTTATCACTCCACCCACATGCCTGAGTCGGCTCACAGTCCCGCTCCTGGCAAAATTCAATCTTTGCTCATTTCTCGACCCGTGCTCATCTTTGCATTGCTTTTTAATTAATCCACGGTTAGCTGAAGCTCCTGCCGTAAATCAATGATTTCCTTTCAATTCTTGTTAAAGATTTTTCATTTCCCTAAATTTGCAGCACGTTGCTCCGGAGCTGTTAACAGCACACTTTTCTCTCATTATCAAATCAGCGAGGAACGGGGTCAATAAAGCAAAAAAAACATAAACCCAGCACTGAGGACCTTGAGGCTTAAAGACATTTCTGTCTGTCCCAGGCACACTGCAAATGAAAACGTTGTCTTTTGCCACCTTGGAAGCTACAGGCCAGATCCTCTCTGGGTGTAAAGCACAAGGTTTTGAGACACGCACATCATTTCCTGATTTACACCAGCTGAGTATCTGGCAATTACTCTCTAGCTGGGGAAGAGCTGTCTGTGAAACTGCCCCTCAGACAGGAATCACTGGAGTTTTCTAAATGCCAGTTTTCACACCTTTTCATTCTGGCAAGCAGAGTGTGGAGTTCTGTGTGGAGTTCTTCAGGGGATGCTCGCATTGAGGATGTCTCTTTGTGCCACTGCTCAGCATCTCATCTCTTAGCACCTTTACTCAACGAAGTTGTAATCATCATGGGGTTCAGTTTTCATCGTGGGGTTCAGTTTTCATCATGGCTTTCAGTTTTCAAGCCACTGGCAAACGGAAAAGAGCCTTAAAAACCCCCAGACTTCCTAACTGTGTTTGCTTTAAAAAGACAAGATGAACAAATCACACAAAAGAGGGTGGTGAACACACCTACCTGTTTTCTGAAAGGGCATGAGAGGCAAGTCACTATTCAGTTCAGTGAGGGAAAATGCAAACTATAACACATTTTAAGGTATTTTATCAGGGTGGCCATGTGCTCAGCAAGGCCTCTCAGCTGCACACACCAGGCCTCAGCCCAGTTACAGCATCCTCTGTGGCTCAAGCCCATGCTCACCAGGCATGTGAATCAAATTAAACTTTTAACTTCTTTTCTCCAGTTACCCTTCTGCGAATTTGGGTCTAAATTTTCAGAAAATTGCACGCACCGTTCCTACGATTATGCATGTAATCAATTAGTTATTTATGTGCACAACTACTGTGACCAGGTATGCAAATCTCCGAGCAGCTCTTGCCATTTTCCGATAATTTAGCCCTTTGTCATTTATCCATCCACTTTTGTTCGAAGCACCAAGTTCATGGAAATTTAACTCATTTGAAACATATGTGTAGATCCATACGAACTGCCCAAAAGCGTCACAAAGAGAAAGGATAACCTTGTTGTTAAGGCAGGAGAGCGCGAAATCTGGTTTCCATTCTGAGTTCTGCCACACATTTCCTGTGTAACCTTGGGCAAGCCATGAACTGTAACCCAGCTCAGTGGAGCTGACCTATATGGAAAAGCAGACAGAGCCATCCTTACTCAGAGAGGTTATTGAGACGTTTCGTGTGTTAGTGCACAGGAAAAACATCAAAATAAGCAAGTGGAAGGTGCTAAAGAATAATAAGGTATCAGTAATGGCAGATCAGTAATGAGAGGTGAAGTGTACTCGGTGAAAAAACAGCAAGTGAAGGGGCCAATTGAGAACTGAGCAAAGAAAACAGCAAATTCAAGCAGGGAGATGAAAGAGAACCAAACGGTAACAGTGAGAATGAGCAGGCATGTGAGTAATTAACCTTTATACAGCAATTCTTACTGTCCTGCTTGGTCTTGTCCTTTCACAAAGGGCCACAGTGTCGGGAGATATTTGAGAAGAACTGAGCTGGTTAATATGGCACTGGCCACCTCACAGGCTGCCTGATTGGCATGAATTATTCTTCATTAATCATGGTAATCCTGACAGGATTATTAATGCCAGGTATTGGCCAAAAGCTGGTGGAGAACATTGTGTTATTGAAGCAATTACTAGAGCTGTGTTCAGTTAGAGGGAAACATGCACTCTTTGTTTCCTTACACACCAGAACAGAACTGCAGAGTCAGTTCTGTGGCTGCCATTGCTTCCTCCTTTTTGGATGAAACACGATTAGATTTGCACATTACTTCACTAAATGTTTGGGGTACGGCCTTCCGGGAGCCCTGCAAATCATAACATATTTTGAGAGAATACATCTCCTGTAAAAAATTATCTAATTTTGTAGCTGACCTAGATATGGCACTCACACTGACATCATTAGGAGTCTAGAGCAGACGGATTGCAGTATCTGGCCCAAATTTATGACTTAATACAGCAAAATGTTCAGTATCCTCTGATCCAACTGGGATAAAATGTTACAACTTGGGGCTCCATGTAGCAAATTTCCACTTTGATTAACAAAAAAATCTTTCCTGGTGAGAAATGAAACCAAGATTTTGGACTATATTAAAGATTGTATCTCTTTACCTCTAAAAAAAAAATTAGTGAGTCTTCATTTCACGCATGATATGCCTTGGAAGAATTTGGAAATAAGAAAAATGGACACTGAAGGAACAAAGAAAATTCCGGTACATTAATTTTAAGGATTTCTGAGCTTCTGGCAAACGCTTGACAATATTCCTTGACACAAACCTCTAAAGGAATTGTGATCCTGCCAGTCTGGGGGCAGTGGAGCCTCCCACTTCATCCCACCCACCTTCAGCGCTGCGCTGTTCCTTCAACCCAGCATCCTGCGTGGAAAAACCACAGCGATTCCCATTACCTGCTTGGAAGTGAGAAGGCTGCAAGGGATGGGTGTGAGTGCATCAGCCTCCTGAGTCCCCTGGAATTAATCCCTCTTTGAGTTGGAGCATATCTTTTGGAAAAAGATATCATCTTGATTTAATATGTTCCAGTGAGGGAAAATCGGCTATAAACGTTGGGAAATTATTTTAATGGCTAATTAAACTCAATTAAAAACCTGTGATGATCAGAAAAGAGCTTCACAGGGGTCCTTATCAGCTACAGAGAAGGAGCCCAGATTTATTTGTTTTTTACAGGGGAACTGCGCCTCTGTGACGTCGCTTATTTTTTTTAATCCTTGGCAGAAATACAAAAACACCCTGCAAAACCCTGTCCAGCAGCATGATTAGAAGAGTTACCATCCCCTTCCAGATCTCGTGAGGTGCCTAAACATAATCTGAAAAATGGAGATAATAGGCACGTGCTGTGGGAGCACTTCCACCGCGCTTCAGCTGGTCTTCATTCCCCTATCTGAGCTAAAGCCATCGGAAAAAAAACCAGGCACGTCCACAACACGGTTCATCGGGTCTTAGTTATGCTCCTTCCTTGCGTTTGGAGGCATGAACCACATTTGCAGTACGTGTGACAGTTCAGAAGGTTTGGGCCGTGGCCCTCGCGCTCAGCAACCAGGAAAAGGCCGGAGCGAACGGCTCTGCCTGATGGAAAACGCTCTGCAAGGCCCAGGGCAGAGTGCCTGGGGACAGAGTCTGACACCAGTGCCTGCCCGTGAGGGATCTGCTTGGGTTTCCACGCTGGTTTAGGTGCTGCCTTCAGAGCAAGGGTTCAGCTGTTGGTGTTTCTGCCCAGCCGGAATCCCTGAGGAGCCCCCAGACCAGGCTGGCTTGGCCCAACCACACGTTCATAGGCACTGGTTTCTCTTTCTTCAGACAAATCGTCCCTTCCAGCACGGCAGAAATACCCACTTCCCTCCTCGTCTGGGTTTTTGTAACCCTACAGGTTTTGTGAGCAGTCACCACTCTAGAATTTGATCCCGAGGGGAATTCCTTCCTGCGCAAATGGAGTTAACTCTGGGAATAACGTTCCTTAAACTGCAAGTTCCTTAAAGGAGAGCTCCATCTTTCATTTTCTCTCAGTGTTGTGCTCACCTGCAGGCCCTAGAGAGTTAACAGCCACAATGCAGAGTTACACAGGTGGAAATTTAAAACAAGAGGTCGGATGGGAAACTCAGCTTTCATCCATGGCTGGGGTCATCGCTGGAATGCAAAGAGATCATTTCATTTGTAGAGGGCTCAGTAATTGTAGGAGGAATACAGTCTACCCCCTTCTCCACTCTCCAAAGAAATTACCTAATAGTTTCCGATTGAGATGGCTTTTCAAAGAATTTGGGTTTGATCCAGCCGTCATCTCAGAATAAGGAAAAGTATTTTACTCTTCAATTGTAATTTTCATTAGTTGACTAGTGCCGGTTGAAATTCGCACCATTCCTCAACCCAACACACGCTTCTTAAATTTTCACTTCCTTTGAGAATAGAACTAATAGAACGCATAGGTGAAAGTGATAATCTGCTGTACCTCTAACCCAAGATCCAAAAAGTTCCTTAAGAAACTGGATTTAATTTTCAGGCAGGGAAGATGAGGCAGAAGAAGCTCTAGGGCCTTGCCTGGGATCACACAACAAGCCAGCAAGTGACCTGGGAATAAAATCCAGGTGTACTGTGTAACTTCCATGTGCCATCCTCTGAGCAACACTGCCATCCCAATTCCTTCTCTCTACACCTACATCTGATTCTAGCAATGTTGGGAAAGAGCAATTTCTGTGCAAGGTTCTGAAGAAGAGCAAGTTGTCTTACCTGAACCTGCCGAATTTTAAAATGCTGCTTTATTTTGCTTTTATGGATAAGAAAATGTCTATTCCATCTGTCAGTTCCTGCCACAGAAATAATAACTCTGACAAACCTCGGTGCTCATGTCCGCTGTCGAAAGATCTGGTCACAGAAAAGATGAAAAAATGTGGTTTAGAACGGAAAAAACATTCAGCTATTATGACAAATATAATCGAGGTAGACTTTCTTCCCGAGTCCTCTGATGAGGCTTTTTAAACGTTATTTGTTAACTAAAGAGCGTCTTGTTGGTGTACACATTCGAAAGTAGTACTTAGGTCTGACCTAAAGAGGGAGGGGCTGTTTCAGGAGGGCAAGGCCCATCTACAAAGAAGTGACAATGGAGATGCCTTTGAGGACAGGGATGCCTGCAGAAGCCACAGAGATTCCTCCTTTTGTCTCCAGACAGATGACAAGGACCAGGATTCTTTCACACACAGAAAGAAACAATTGCTGGGTGCTTGAAGGAAATTCAGTTGAGCCCCAGATACTGTAAACTACGAATCTTTTGTTCATACAGAAGAAAAATATGATGGTTGCAAGTCCCACATACATCAATATCAAGTTTTTGGGGCTTTTTTCAAATAATTAGGCAAAAGCTTCCTCTGGTTCCTCCCACAAAATGCCTTGGGAACTTGCTGCAGATCCCAACTGTCAAGGAGTTGCCCGTTTTGTTTGGCCTAAAATACGCCTATATTTTTCTCCTCCCCAATTAGATAATCTTTATTTTTCATTCACCTCAGGCCTAGCTGCATCACTTTGACCTCTCTGTGAGGCCTGGGTAAATCCTGGAGATGCTGGGCCACAATTCTTAAGAAGGAAACTTCAAGTTCTTTCCGCTTCAGTTGCCCTTCACATGTCTGAGGCAGTTAACGCTGCTGCCCCATAGTCTGCGTGGCAGGAGCTGTGTGCTGGCTGTGGCACCCATTGTCTGCATTTTTCCTCTCGTTAGTCTCCTTGACCTTTCATTGTCTTACTCCTGCAGTGTCAGGTCAGACTTAGTGTAGGTCTCCCTTCACTAAGGACCCCTTTCCTTTCGTGGATCACTAAGCAGGACAATTGCTCTATCCATCTTTTCAGGGCCTATTGTCGAGCCCCCCCTGAGCTGAGAAAGGTTTGATTCACTGGGAAACCATTTTGGTCAAAGGGAAACCTGACTATGTGTCCTTTTAGGAACTCTGTCTTAATCACTGACTTTTTTATCTGGGATATGAAGAGGATTCAGGAGATCAAAAGGTTTGGGAGTACATGGGTTTGACCACATTTTTCCTGGAAATAATGGGAAACCTCCACTGAAAAATGAGCTCCGTTACAATGGGCAAACAAGAAGGAAAGCCACATAGTGTTCCCAGAGCATTCTGAATCGTCAGACCTTCAATAGCTTCCATAGAGAAGGGAAAAAGTAAACAGAAAATGTAAATGGAATGTAATAATTAATGGACCTAAAGAAACAGACTCATTTGATTTGCGCATAATCGCTGCCTTTAAAAAAGAGATAAGTCAAAAGGGATCGGCGGAGCAGATGGAGAAGGCTGAGGCCTGGAGGTTCAGTCTGGCTGGGTGTGCAGTGGGTGTGTGTGGGGCTGCTCAGGATTAGCAGCTTGTCTCACCTCCACGAGTGGTTACACATCCAACAGCCCCACGTACTTCCCAGGAGAAGTCACGGAGATCCTGCTGGAACGTCACAGGGGGGCTGTGCCGGGTTTGAAGGCACCAGGCATTCAGCCGCAGTCCTGCTGATGCCCTGAAGATTTCCTCCTGCGTGGAAACCCTGACCATTATTAGCAGTTATAAGGCCTAATTATGCAAGGCAATCATGAAACTTCTACACTTCCAAGGAAGTTCACCAGCAGCAACCACTCCCATCCAGGCAGTTCTTGAAACAGAGATGTGTGCGCCTCTTTATTTCCCGAATATCAAATCATTTATTTCAAGGACTTACCGAAAAACAGGAAGAATGAAAACGCCTGTTTTCCTGCAACAGAGCTGGAGCCCTTTCCCCTACTCGTGTGCCAAAAGGCTTTTATAAATGGACATTTCGCTCTTCCTTCAACCAGCCATTACCTCTGCACAGAGTCAGATCAAGCCTCTTGGACATGCAAAGCTGAAAGTTGCAGTCTAAGATGAAAGAGAGGAAAGGGGCTGGTCTTGGGAAGGCGGTCGAGCAAAGGGAGGAACTCGGACAGAAAATCTTGGAGAGCTGGACTCATATTCCTGCTATCAATAAGATGAAAGAAAAAATGTAAGCAGAAGCCAGTGACTCAACTTTTCCCTTTGACCCAGGCAAAGTCAACAGGGAGCCAGGTTGTTTGCCTTTCTCCAGGGATCTACTTTTCCTAGCAATTATCTCAGCTTCTCCTTACATTTTTTTCTCCCAAACTTTTAGCAGGAGTAATTTAGGATTTTGCTTTGGAAAGTACCCCAATTTAAGCTAAAGCTTGTATTTAAACTTCAGTGCATGCTGAGACTTTTACCTGAATAAGAGAAAACAAGTCAATTGGATAGAGTGAGCACCTCTGCACTGGCTTTTGGATGAGGAGCTACTGCTGGCCCCAAACAAGGAGATTAAACAGATTAAACATTTCTTCTCCAATTAAAAAAAAAAAAAAAAAAAAAAAAGGAG
>VZTE01006050.1:879895-892184 GCA_013397775.1 Eulacestoma nigropectus | reverse complement strand
GCATCATTCCCAAAAGCCTCAACCCAGGCCAGGGGGGCTCCACAAGGTTCCCATTGATGGAAAGGCCGCTGTGAGAAAGACCAGCAGCCCGCGCTCCGAGTGACACCACCCAACTTCAATGGGCTCCACGCACCCCACCCAACCCGGAATCCGTCCCCTTACTGCTACCTCGGCATCCTGTCCCTTTGTGTCCACACTGGCCCTCTATTCCATTATTGCCAATGGGCATGTAAGTCATTGCTGCGCCCGACATGTGAATCACAAATGCGAGTGCCATGGAAATTAAACTCCCTGACCTGCTCGCATTTTTCTCTTTGATGTCAGCCTGAATAGGCATTTTTGACTGGAACATAGTTTTTAATTTTGAGAGCTGGCAAGGCAACCACAACCTTTTCTGCAAGGAAGAATTCTTTGTTGTTCTTCCCGAATTGCTTTCCTACAGAAAGAGCGTCTCAGCGAGCAGCACTTTGGAAGGCCCGGATCACGTTTGCACCGCGTTCAAACACAGGAAACAGAAAACAGCTCCCGTGTTCCTGTTCACACCAGCAAATGCACAGCCCTAAACTGCACCAGCCTGAGCAAGTTGCATAACTTCCATTCATATGACACGGAGCTGAAAATGGAAAATCTCTCTCATTCATGCCTGAGGACTTCTCTTTGCAGTGGCACCCTGGGTTTAGGGTTATCGTGGCCACGTGCAACCTGTGGGGCAGCTGAGTGCTCCAGGTCTGAGCATCAGATCACTGGGACAGGCAGAGGTGTTGGGACCTGAAGGAATTTGCAAGGGATCCAGGACCAATATTAGATTTCCCTTTGAAATCACGAGATGTTTTGCTGAAAGGCTGCAGTGGCACCTGTTTTGAAACTGCAGTTTCCCACCTCGCTCTGGCTGACCTGTTTGAAACAATAAAACCAGAAGGTTTTCCGAGACGGATGACACTGAGGCCAGGGATCAAAACCTCACTTGTGTCTCTAAAGGCTTTTCCATGGTTGAAAACCTCGTTCTTGCATCCATCAAACACAGAGAACGACTTTTTTCTTCACTCTCTCAGCCAGGAGGCATCAAAAAGGGAGATGTCCAGGCCATCTCTGTCTTCAGTTCACAATAATGGTTCTTATAGCTGCAGGATTTCAGATAAATAAATATTCCAGAACTAGGAAATAAGCATGCATTCAAATTATATATACATGCTACCCAAAAGAAAATTTTGTTTCAGACATGTGGCTATCTGGGGAAAAAATTATTGTTCGATGCACTGTTCTGTAATTTGTCAATTGAACCTTTCCTAGAACTTTCAGTCTGGCAAAGAGGCGGAAAATAATTTTATGGCCGGGAAGATGGCACAGACATTGACTTGCTGGAGTTCCAGATGGACTCAGTGATTCACATAAAGTCATATTTTATAGCTGAACTGCTGGAAACAGAAATCTTCATTACAGAATCACTACAAATACCTCCATAGCTAAGACTGCAAGAAGAACAGACTATTTATTTTGAGCCAATTTTTCAAAGCTCCTCAAACCCAAACGATAATTGATTGACTGCAAAATGAATCTATCAAGGTCTGGAACACAAATCTGAGGTTAAAGACATAGGAACAGTACCTTTGAAACCTCAGATTTTCAGCCTTCTTCTCAGGTTTGTTCTCTGCAGAAAAAGGGGGAAAGAAACTTTGAGAACCATGAACTGCTTGTCTGGAGAAGAAGATGAAATTCTAGATTAAATTAAAGCCACCACCATTTTACCATTGATTTTGAAAGAACCAAGCTTGAGAGACAGTAGAGGGAGAAAGGCCAAAGCAAATGTCTTGGGTTTAGGTCTGTAACACCTGAAGATGCCACTACAAGATTTACAAGACACATTTGCTCCCCTTGCAGTAGGGATTTGCCAAGTTCTTTCTACTCAGCCGATTTCCAAATGTACACAGAGGAGGAAAAGCCTGACTCCCAGGTTTAAGGAAGAATGTGTAGGAGCTCTTGAACCAAGTGAAAGCAGTCAGCAGCAATGTGGGTGCTCGTGGATTTGTGCTTTTGAGGCCTTCAGTTTTTGCTGAAGAAACATAATCGGTTAATCCGGAGCAGAGGTGAGGTGGACAGGACACGGGCTCACCAAAGACCTCAGAAACCAAAAGCTCCTGCTCGTATGTAACATGCTGTGCTTGAAAGGAGTAGTAATGTAATGTAAAGAAACAAGAGTCCAGGGCTGTCTAGTGCCTGAGAAGCCTCCTGGTTAAAAAAAAAAAAGGAGTTTGTGCTAGAGAAAGGGCGGGCAGAGCCGTGAAGTGGATACTGATGTTCCCCATTTGCTTCTCATTCCTGCCAAATAATTCTTATACAGTCTTGGGCAAGACAATTCAATTTCTCTGGGCCAGTTTCTCTGACATGGAGGCAATAAAGAATGATTTCTGTCCCCAGCCCTTTGTTCCTTTTGTCTATACGAGCAGCAAGCTGTTCAGGATCAGGGTTGTATCTCATTGGTGGTATTTTCAGTGCTTAGTATAGATGTCTCAGTCTCAGATGTGGCCTCCAGGCACCACGGTACTACAAAATTAATTACCTGAGCTTGTGTATTTATTTAGTTAATTGTAATAACTTCAATCAGGATATTGGATCTAATTTTAGCTCAGTGTAAGTCGGTTCATATTCATTGATTGGCCTGTCCTCTCCAAGCCTACTGCTTGTGACAATATTGGTTCACCAGCAGGATGTCAACACGCACATGGACATTTCTATTGTTTGGGGCTTTTTTTTTCCCTGTGAAATGAGCAGGTGAGGATGCCTTAGTGCATGAAAGTTAACTGATTTAGGACATACTTCAAATATACCTGATGCCAATCGACTTGTGAAGATGTAGAAGGGTATAACACAACGAAACAACTTCAGGAAGAATGCCTGAATTGCTGAGAGGTATGTTGAATGCCTGCTGAATCACCTCCACAGAGGCATCCTCCTGTGCCTTACCTCGCTGTCGCAATGTCTGCCTCACTGGCACAAAACCACACGCTATTATCCTGGAGAAAACCGGGTCAAAGTGCAGAGCAACCATTCAGCACCCAGTGAAGCCAAGCAGAATTATTTCCTTGATGACAAGAAGCATAAGGATTTTGAAGACCCTTCCTGTGGCTGCTGAGCAGTTTCTCTCAGTTCCTGAGCATCGTCAGACTCAGCTCTGGTTTCGTGTCTTAAGATGTGCTTAGCACCTCGCAGTTTTCACTCCTGACGTGTATCGATCTTTTCTGTCTAGTTCAGAAGGATCCCTGAAATGTTTAATTAGACAGTGCTTAATATTAGCATTCTCTCTTCCAGAATGCTGCCCGTTAAGCTGAAAGAATATAGAAGCTCATCGTCTTTGAGAGCAAATTATCACCATGATTAACAGTGGATTTATCACACGGTTGGTTCCTCCAGTTTGGTGTTGCATTCCAATTTGATGTTGCATCAGACTTACTTCTTTTTTGGAAAAGGAAAAAAAAAATCCAATGGATTTTCCTCAGCAACCTACAAGTTCCACAGAGACATCAGAAGTCTTTAATGCAGGTTTTCAGAGTAAATGAAACCTTTTTTTTCGGTGTGGTTGCCTTTGTAATAACAGTCTTCTTATTTGTTGGATACTTATGTAACGTAAGATGAAAAGACATTTTATAGCCTTCTGGCAAGAGGACTTAAAATTAACAGCATACCTGTGGCTGCCCTAAGCCAGGGAGGGAGTCATTTTCAGGCCATGGGAAAACTGCAGGTTTGCATCCTTGCCTTCTTCTGCCTTACCGGTACTCGGCATTTCCATGGACTTGTTGTTTTCCATGAGAGCATCGCCGTCACGCACAAAAAGAGAAATTAAGTAATTGGTTCTGATGAAAGAGCAAGAGACCAAGGTGGTAAGAGACAAGTGTCACCCATTAGCGTTCCCGCGAAGAACGGGGTGGTTTAACTCATCCTTTCGTTTTGTGTTTTAATGCCTGGCTGGGCTCCCCCATCGCGCACAGTCTGTGCCAAAGCTGTTAACCCTCTGATCGCCTCTGGCAGCACAGCCAGGCAGGCGCGGCACATCCAGAGGCAGGAATCCTCAGCATCCCCGTGGCTTTATGGGCCATATCCTGTAGGCAGGCGGACTCCCCCTGAATCCAAAGGATGTTTTACAAAACAATCAATGGCCCTTCGCACTGGCTCCCTCTCAATAGGAGAAAAGGAAAACCACAAAAAGATAATGATCTGGGGTTTGATCTCACCCATACCGGGCTGACAGTGGGGTAATCCCATTGACTCCAGCTGATTTATTCCAAATGACTTTCACAGGCTTTGGGCTGGGCCTTTAAACAAATGTAAACTTGATCAGAACCAAGCCCAATCACATTCATGCCCATTCTTGCTTTGAATATTTGTCTTCCATAGCACGTTTTCACCTGGAACCCGAATGACCTCAGCGCAAAGCTTTCTTATTTAACATTAGGTTGACAACTAATTTCAAACAAGGTAATTACTCTCATTATGAACGCGGGGCGCTTTTAATCCTCAAAGCAGCGGTGCTGGGAGATACAGTTTCCTGCACATCCCCATTGATTACCAACAAATAGATCCCTCAGCGCTGCGGATCCCAAAGTCGCGCAGGTCATGGAGACCTGCCTGAGCTCGCTGGGTGGAGCAGACCGTGGCCAGCAAAACCACCCAGGCTCCTGGAGAAATCCTTGGGCTACTGGCCTGTCCCGAGCTCTGGTGATGCCCGTGCTGGCTGCTTGGGGGGCCCTCAGGGCAGATAAAGACAGGGCTCATCAAGGTGGCTGAAGCTGACCTTCGGCTACATCCCAGGGCTACCAGCGCTCCCGGGGTCAGCAGAGCAAGGATTTTGCTCTTCCCGCCCAGGACTCTGGAGGTGAGGGATGCTGCAGCCAGCAGAGCACGGACAGCACGAGGAGGAGGCTGCCTCAGGCCCTCAGCTGTGATCCCGCCTGGAAAAAACAGCTCTGCTCCCGCGAAAGCCCCGTGAGACCGGCAAGGACCGCAGGAGGCCGAGCCCCTGGTGCTCCCGGCGCAGGGGATGCAGCTGCTGGTCGCGCTGCCTCTCCTGGGCATCAGCCCCAGCGCTGCCGCTGCTGCCTCCCGTCCCTCGGACAGGCCAGCGCTGCTCTGCAGCCTGTGGGCTCCTCCTCCCAGCAGCAGCCACGGCCCACAGCACCCGGGGTGGCAGGGCCATTAGATCAGAAGGTGACTCACCATTGAGCGAGCCCTGTCAGGCAAGATAAATACGGTTTGGTTGTTAGCTAATCTATTTTTGTTTGTGTTCCCCGTGCATCCAAGGCACTGATTACACTGCCGTCTACCGTGCTGGCAGTGAGCGTGTGCTGCCACAATGCTCTTTGCTCTGTAAGGAGAACATTTGTGAATACAATGGCTCTATTTGTCTGTCAATATTACATCACTGCTGACGTACCCCTGTGCCAGCTCTCTGGGTGCAATAATATTTTCAGGGTTTCCAGGAGTTGAGTTATGGAAAGGCAGTATTTAAGCTGAACAGCATTTGAGTAACTAGAATTCTCATCTAAGAAACACTTCTGCTATCTGTCGCCTTCATCTGCCAGCCCTTCCTTCCTGCATCTCTGTGACTGAAGTTCTGTGGCTTGATGGAGCATAGCTTTGGACTTTGATCTAAGAAGGCAGGCTTGACAGGGGCTGTTTCAAAGAGGCCTTGTAAGATGCTTTTGCACCTCCACTGCTGAACTTTGTCAATGCAAGCAGCTCTCAGGGGTGCTCAGCACCTCCTGAAAGAATTCAGGCTTTGCATTTGGGTTAGTTCTGCACACTGTACTTCCTCTCACTTTGTTTTTAGTTTTGTTTAGCATTCACTTAGACTCCAGGATGGCTATTTATTGGAAATTTAAAATTTATTTATTTATGGAAATTTAAAATTTTCATGATAAAGAAAGTGGTTTGCTTTAGAAGGAGAAGAAACCATTGATCTTAACAACAGAGAGGGAAACTTTCTAGCTTGCATGGTTGGCAGATCCATTACCAAATGCCAAACTTTGCAAAGCAGTAAATAGGCAAAGGTGCACGGTAAAAAGGAGGTGAAAAGCATCATAAAACAAACATGCTGTCTTCCTCCAGGTAAGTTTATTATAAAGTAAGTTGGCACACCAGATAAGGCATTTATCCACTGTCATATTTCATGGAAGTCTTGACAGACCCAAGTAAAAGACCTTGCTGCAATCACTTCATGATCAAGTCTTTCTCAGAGAATCACAGAGACATAACTGATTATTTGTGCAGCCTGAGGAAAAACCTGTGGCTTTGCAAAGCTTCGCCATACACGTAACAAGACTTCAATAATCAAGATTTCTGCTGCTTTTCCTAAGCCTGACTGCAATATATGTGGAAAGCATCGAAACTGAAATATTAGCAGTGAATTTACAGCACTTTGGAACCCAGATAGCTGCCGGTACTTTTCAGGAGAGGCACGAACACACACTTACTGTCCATCATTGTGTTTGCCCTCCACCGTGGTCCTTCAGGCCTTCTGCTGCATTGTTACTGATTGTGGGAAATTCTTGCAGAGCCTGCTGGTTAATCATGATAGGTTAAACAAGCTGTTAAGTGATGTGGGAAACCATTGCAAAGATACTCAGCTGAGGCTGCAAGGCTACACTTTGTGTATAACCCCTTTCCATCTGATAGTGCTATCGCTGGTGTGGGCTGTGTGGGAGCCTGCAGCTCCTATCAGCCCGGGCTGATGCTTCGTGCCACATTTCTCATGCAGATGATTCTGTCTCCCAGATTTAAGCCCTAGGCTGGGATGAAAATGAGTGAAGTAACTTGTACTCTCCCTCTTGAGTACATAACACTGCATTGTGCTGCTCGTCAGGTGCGTTCTGAGACAATAGCTAATTTTTCTCACATATGGCATAAGATATTATCATCATTATCGTTACTATTGTTGCGTGATATCATTTAAACTAGTCCAAAATTGCATACCTGGGTGTAATTCCATCGCTCTCCTGATCAGCTGAGCCAGACATATGAGATAACTATGCCATGAATGGAGCCGGGGCCCCGAGCTGGTTGGGCTCCCTCAGCTCGGGAGCAAAGGCGGCAGAGAGGGTTTCTAAACACTCTTCTGTCAGACGGGCAGGAAAGAAGAGGCGGCTTGAGTTGAGAATCTGGTTTTCCTGCTAAGAAGATGCATTGGAGCAGAAGAGACCTGTGTCTGACTGGTGTTTGCAGGAGCTCCACTGGACCGAGGACTGGAAGTTTGACAGCGCCGTCTGGAACAGCCCCACAAGGGTCACTGCCAGCGACAAAAGGCTGAACTCAGAGTGGGGTAACACACCCGTGGCCAGATCCCTGCCCTCTTCCAGCTCCCGCCTGCGCTTTCTAGTGGGTGCATCTTAGCAGTGACTTTTCCTGAGGGCGATTGGTGACTTGTAAAAGGGTGGATGCCTTAGGGGCTGCCTGCTAGGCAGCAGTGAAAGCAACATCTGGCTTGGCAGGTCTCCTGCTTATCTTCAGGCTGATACCATCAAAGGTCTCAGTCTGTCCTGGTTTGGGACTGATTGTCTCTCTAGGCAGTGAACGACTTGTGAAAGTGGGTAAAGTTTGGATTTTCAGGTGGGTTGAGGCACTGTGATGGCACCCAGTCCTGAGGGGGTTTGGTCCCTTTCCATCACCCTGTCCCCTGGCCGTTCCTAACTGAGCCCAGCCACCAAATCATCCTCAGGACAAAAGGAGCTGAGGCTTCCTGCACTTCTGTGGGGAGCCCTCCCGAAGCACAGCACCCTGGCCTTTCCTTTGGTTGGTGATATTTGAAATAACACTTTACTGCTGCTACGTTTCTCCTGGAAGGATAATAACCACCAGTCAAAAAATGTTTGCCTAGCACAGAGGGTAGGCTGGGACCAAGGGAAGCTTCACTTGCAAGTTCCACGCGTGGCACTTGAATTTTCACTTCTCAGAGCAGGAGCTCAAGAGTCCTGCTGGGATTTCTGTCAAGACTGCTTCTCCTTGGGCTGAAGGCACTGTGGGAATGGGGGAGATTTTCGAGGAGCACAGTGCTTCACCACAGTTATCACAAGGGCGTGATTCAGTGGAAAGCATCAGCAGTGCTAGAAAAAAAAGCAAAGGGGTTAAAATGGCTCATTGTCAGAAAGAATCCCAGACCCCGGGGAGCAGAATCCTTCAGCCTAGGCATCATCAACACCCTTTATTTCCGCAGGGAAGTCATGCTGAGATTTGAAATGTTTTCTTCTCCCAGGTACTATGTTCAGAACTAAAATTCTCCCTTTGTCATTCTGCCTCTTGATCTTCCCAGGACCTTTCACACCAGAGATGGAACTGGCTCCTGTGGCTTGGGATGAAACTATCCTGATCCACATGGTCTGTGCTGAGGAGCTGCCACGCTCAGCCCTGGTTCTCCTGCAGTCAGTGGTGGCATTTTTGGTGAGTTTGTGAGGTGCAGTGGGATCCCGTGTGAGGAAGTTTACCACAAACTGCTGGGACCAGCTGCCTGGGCTGTAGATCCGTGCTTAGAATCAGCAGTTTTCTGTGGAAGAAAATCCCAAGGTTTGAAACCAACACATTCTTTCACCCACATTTTTGCTTTCTACTGAGGTGGTTCCAACTGGGGAAGCATCAGCAGGGAGAAGTATGACTTCAATTCCTGGGAAGTCTTACAGTAAGGGGAAATCTCTGCAGGACCTTTTGTAACAGTTGGACTTGATGACCTTTTCCAGCCTAAATGATCCTATGGTTCTATAAAATCACACCAGCAGAGCCACGACCAGGAGACAGCACAGGAAAAGCACGCCCAAGTCCCCACTCTTCGGCACTTACAAGCTCAATTAAAAGGTAATGCAATCAAGCCGGTGATTAATCATAAACTTTTTATCAATGGAAAATGAAAGATTTTCCCCGCCAGAGACTCCAGCTCACGTTTTGCTATCACTGGAACTTCATCAAGTCCATGCACTCGATCATTCCCCACCTGCCCAACGGGAGTCGGAAGCAGCTTCAAGGAATTATACCAGGGTGAAACCAGCCCAGGGAGATAACAGCAAGGTTATAGGATCCTTTCCCTAAACTCTGGTACCTACAGAGAGCCAAACAAATGGATCTGAATCCGTAGTCCTACCGGGTGATAAGGAATTTTTATGGCAGAAGCAGTGCATTGCTTTGTAGATAAACTGCATGTTCCTTAAGGACACTGAATTCATAATCCCTGAGGCAAGGGAGTGCATTATCCTTGCTCCCAACAGCACAGAGAGCGGCCTGAAAGAGACTGGGAACCTCATCCTGCTGAACAACGCTGTTACTATAATAGGAGGGAAACAGAGGGGGGATACTTTGCTACAGCCAGCAAGGATAAAATGGCCAGGAGTTTACATATTCAGCTTCCCATGAAAGGAAAATAACAGCCTGCCCAATCCCTTCCTATAGCTCTGCTCGTGCCACTGCAGCAACCCCACTGCCAAGCTAAGCCAGCCCATATAGGAACATAAACACAGCCAGAAATCAGACTTGGCAGCAAATAAAGCCCGGGGTGGGAAATACCTCTCACTTAAAGTATCTGCTGCTGTAAGAGGGTCTCTTTGTAGCAAACTCCCACGCTGTAGCCTTAAAGCTTAATGGTCTGTGAAAGTTATTATGCAACGTTTTTAGCATTCGATTCCGTTCCGACGGGACTTTATGATCTGTATTACAGGAGAACACTGTTAAGCTAATCATATCCATAACGAATCTTTGTAATAGAATAGCTTCTAACATTCTGACTTTTCAGAAATACAGAAGGACAAAACTGTCACTGATGTTATTTTCCTTCTGCTTCCCCAAGTCCATCTGTTAGAGCTGCTAAAGATCAAGGGCCATCATTTCTTTTCTTCTGCAGACTGAATGGTGGAAAAGACACTTGGCTTCCCAGGGCCTAATTCTGCACTTTTTTATTCCCAGGCACAGACTCTTCAGGCACTATCAATTTGCCTTTTTCTTTTTAAGGCATGCCTGGTATAAGTCATGCCTGAAATATAATTCCTTGTTTCTGCTACTGATGACAGCTTAAATGATTAAAAGGAATGTTTAAGTTCTTTGTAGGTTTCTCATTTTTGTATTATTGTTATTTTCCTTTCTGCGTTTCATTCTGCTCTGGTAGCAGAAGGAGCCTTACTGGAGTCACTTTTTCCTTCTGTTCATTAAAACTAATTCTGTTCTATTTGCTTTTGATGAGCAGTTAAAAGAAAAGGAAATAAAAATACAGGTACTAAATAGTGTGAAACACTCACCAACTGCATGTACTTACAGAAAAACTGAATTTGCATCCTAAAATTGTCAAGAAGGGCCCTTTAAGCTTGAAACAGGAGCAGATTCTTTTAAACTTTCCCAGAGAACAGCAGTGACCTTGCAGATCAGATAACCCATGGTCTCCAAGAGTTCAAATATGTCATCAAGACTTTATTTTACTGCTCGATGTTCCTTGGCCTAGTTGCTTCAACCAGGCTAATTGCACCGCTCCCCCCCCAAAAAAAAACCCCCCCACAACAGGACTGTACAACCAGAACCAACGTCAGCAGAGTAGAGCTGGGCACATGGCAGGAGCAAGGATAAATGAGACACTGTGTGGAAGGCTGGAGCTCTGCTGAGTGACTCTAATCTGATGGGTACAGCATATTAAAGCCAATGGAAACATTTGATTAAAAGCCTGCTAGATCTTTGCTCAGGGTCTTACCACAAAGCCCTCACAGGCAGGCAGCCAAGTGCTGAGCAGCAGCACAAATGGTCCATGATGGAAATCCAGAGGCTCCAGTCTTTCTCCTTCCACAGAAAACTTGCCTGAAGGATACCTGGGGTCGTCAGACCTCTGCTGCCTTTCAATGTCTGCAGTGAGAGACTGAGATCTGCTATCACCACCCTGAAAAGCACAGACAGCTCTGCAAGCATCACCTGCCCCAGCCCGAGACTTTTTGGGGTGTGTCCAGGAAGCCTCAGCCTTCCCAAGAGGCCACGTGCCTTTGTGTCAGGTCAACACCCTTCAGCCTCTGTGCCTTCATTCCAGAAAAATACCAGTCAGTCTTTCAGGAGACAGGGGCCAGCATCCCAAAACTCCAGCATCCCCTACATCCCACAGAAAGGGGTGAGCATCCCAAAACTCCAGCATCTCCTGCATCCCACTGAGAGGGGCCAGCATCCCAAAACTCCAGCGTCTCCTGCATCCCACTGAGAGGGGCCAGCATCTCAAAGCACCCGGTCTCCTCTCACTTGCTTTGCAGCCAGCTTGGTTTCACTGACACATTTTCTCTGCTGTTCCCTTCCCCCTGGATATCACTGGCAGGATGGAAGAGCCCACGAGCACAGGAAATAAAAGCATCCCAGTCAGCGTGAGAACTGCTCCCCTCTGTTCTGTCTCCAACAGGCTGGAGCTTGTGAAATCAAATAGGGGCTGCATGTTAGCACAAAAGCTGACTCCAGCCCATCTCCGTGGATTTTAGCATTAACTGAGACTTTTACTTTCATTTTTATGAGAAATGGATGCTTTTCAAAGTTGTTGAGGAAGTAGCTGTTATTGTCAACAAGCTCTGTTGGTTTTACTCCAGGATGGGCATTTCAAGGAAGTCAACCAGGAGAAGAAAAATCACTTTCAGCAACAGCTACTGTCTAGACTAGTTTAGCCTTAACTTTAAACCATACCCTTAGGCTCCAGTTTAGCAATGTATTTAAACATATGTTTAACCATTAGGCACATGAGTAATTCCGGTGTACTTACTTATTTAAATTTAGGCACATGTTTCACTCTTTTCCTGAATTAGCTTCTAAACCATTCACAATTTAGCCTCATTTCCATCAATGCAAATCATTGTGCTACATCATGTGATGACTCCAGAAGAAGGAAAAAATATTCTTGGTATTTCTTGAGAAAACTTTCCTGCTTTTATACCAACAGTTTGCTGGGGGTTCAGCTTTTTTAGCCAGTTCCCTTCTCCAGCCTGAACTCAAAGGCAAAGCTGGGATTTGATGAAATACTTGGGTTGCAAAGAAAACATGCTCCAACTATACACAGGTTTTAAAGAGGAGACATAAGGTGGGGGCACAACCTTATCGTGCATTTCAAGCAAAAATGCAGCCACTTCCCTTTTCTAGATCCTCCTTTTTCCCAGCTCAGTATTCTGGGACGTTACCTGTTCATTTCGAGGCGTGCTGGTGGTCAGCACTCACACCACGGCACCACCAGCTTGTGCCTGGAGGAGACCTCTGGGTGTGTCTTGGGTTGATGTAGTTGTCGATCAAAACTGACGTTCCTGTTTTATTTTGATTTTTT
>VZTE01006050.1:857895-868823 GCA_013397775.1 Eulacestoma nigropectus | reverse complement strand
AAAGAAAAATTACCAGGGGTTGTTTGAAGTTAACACATAATTGAGCTTAATGAATGGGGCTTTGGCATGGCCGAGCAAGGCAGGGAGAGCTCAAAAGGAAGCAGGCCTCTTTTGGCCCAAGTTAAGACCAGTGTTGAGGGAGAACTGCAGCTCTATACAAGCATAACAATGAATAGCAACAAATATTGGAGCTTCAGCATTTCATTATGTTCCTCTGGTTATCAAAACATACCAGGCTCCTTTATATTATTATTATTATTGTTATTATTATTGCTATTATTGTTGTTGTTGCTTTGGTCCTCCCTGAAGGAGAAAGAAAGATCCCCCTTTGAAACAAGCGTGTTACAATCCTCCCATTCTCCGGCCTTTATAAAATTGGAAGTCTCAAGGTATGTGACCAGTTGGAACCTGTTGCATCTTGCAGCAAGTGATTTATGTTCACAGTTTTGATTTGCCTCAATGAAAAGATTTTCATTCATAGCCCCCAGCTCTCCAGACGGATGGAATTGCTGCTCCATTTAAAAAGGAAAAGGGGTGACTCGCCTTGTTAGGAATTTTTTTTAAAGCGCTGCAGCGCCTATATGCCTGCTTTGTCCTCCCTTCAGGGTGGCTGGCATTCTTCTCTCTCCTCCCCCTCCTCTCTCTCTCCCTCTCTCTCTTTTTAACAACGCTGAAGTTGTTTATTCTTTTTGGATGAAGTCTCAGATAGGCTACTGGGGATGTGTGCTTCAATTGATGGGGCCCCCTACCCCATTGTGGCTGTGTCAGGTCTAATTCATCTCACCGAAGCCCCCTTGTTCCTGAGCGCTCAATAGCGCAAGATGAGGCGATGGAGGCTGACAATGATGCCACACTCTTCACTTGGGGGCATCCAATTACAGGCGAGAGGGGCCCCCTGATTAATATGCTGAAATTAGTGGCCTCTGCCACAAATAATTCCTTGTTGAGTTGCAACAAAAAGGCAGTCCATGCTGCTTGTCTGGAGTGGTTATAGGGACAGACACAAACTGGTCATTTAAACTTCATTATCACTTTTCCACCTTGGAAAGCATGAGGGTGTGACTATGAATTCATGTTCTTGTTTACTGCTCCATTTAAAAGAAGGACGCAAATATTAATCCCAAACGCGATCCTGTCAGGACGGGCTCGTTAAAGTGACACATTTTGGTCATGTCCCGTTTGTGGAGCTCGGTAAACAGTGTCGGGAAGGCACTGCCACCCTACCCCTCCGAGCAACCCCATCCTGGTGGGATCCATGCTTGGAATCCCCCGTTTCCGAAGTCCACCTGCAGCTCTGTGTCGGTATTTCAGTTCGAGACTGGCTTTGGAATGGGTACAGTGCCAATAAGCAGTTGGGACTGCTGCTTTTTTTTTGGGGGGGGGGGGGAATGACAGCAGCTCGCTAGAAGGTGGGTGTGTTTATATCTGCCTGGAAACGGGCAGGTTAGGAAAAGGAGGGAAACCCAATTTATTTGGATATGCTTATTTTGACATAAACGAGATGACTTTAGCTCGAGCTTGCCTTTTCGCTGGCAGTGCATCCTAAAAGCTTGGCCAGAATTCCACGTATCGGTTTAATTTTGGAGGTTCGCGGGATGCTGGGCCAAGTGCCCCTTTGAAGGTGGGTATTGGCCAGGGCCACAGTGGAGTGTCAGAGGTGTCTGAATAAGCAGATTCAGAGCCAGGACTTCCACGGAGTCCTGACGGCTTTAGTTTCGCTGGTAAAACATTTACACAAAAGTTATTTTATCATAATAAAGGAGATGCATGATTTAATACCTAAACCGTTCCACTGAGCCCTCTAAGCTGTCCCATTCCTTTGACTGCATTCAGGGGTTTGACAGATGGTTTATATTTTTCCAACCCAGAGGAAGTTGTATTCTGATAAAAGCTGAAGGAATGTATCTCAGGTGCTGGTGTACATTGTGGCGTTTTCCCTTTCTCCCTCACAAAATTGGACCTTTGCTTGTGCCACTTGCTTCCTTTGTTCCTTGATTCTCCTCCAAGATGCTCGCTGCCGCGGATCAAGTGCATTCCTGTTCAGCAGAAAGAGTCTTACCATTAAAACGTGGACTGTTATTATTATTATGATGAAAAAATATTAGAAAAACTCAAACCAAACCAAACAAACCCAAAGAGAAAACATGCTAAATGGCAGAGATAGCCCCTTAAGGGATCCTGGGAGTGGCTTTGTGGAGAGACCTACAGCAATGCAGTCTGGAAGGGGGCCCAGCCTCTTGTCAGCATGGTGTCACATCAGAATGTAACTGATTGTCCGCCAATTCTTGGGACCCCCGTCACTTAGTTATGCCACATTTACATTAAATCCCTGTTGCCAGGATGGATGGCAGCCACTGACAAGAGACTAGGTTGAGACAAAGCATTTTTAAGATGAAACCTTAATTTAAATATGGATTATCTGCCTCCTGACAGGGTTAAGCAGTCTTTCTCTTTTCTTTCTTTTTGTTGATGTTGTTGTTCATTAAAGCAATATTCCTTTGAGTGTCAGAGCAAAGGTTTCTGCTTTAAAGGGCCCCAGGACTCGTTGTTAGAGTGCACCTTGGATCTGACCGTGCAGAACACTGCAGGATGTGAACAGGTTTTCTCAGATGTGCAGGGCCATTGACCCCCGTGGCATTATTCACAGGAGCAAAGTATTTTCACATTGGAAGAATGGGGGCCCTGCTTATGATAAAAGTACCTCGAAGTGATGAATGGCCTCCCGGGCTCAGTGCTAGCAAGGGCCACTCTCTGCAGAGCAGTTGCTCATGTGGATAAGTGTTTGCAGGTTTGGACCTGTAGCAGTTTGAGAGCAGGAGGCACCTTTCTGCTCACCATTTTCCCTGCCTTTTCGGATGCAATAGTTGGCAGCTGAAAGCCATGCTGGTAGAAAGAGTGTATGTGTATGGGCAGGCTTCTCCTAAAGCAATCATTTCAGTCTTTTTTTTTTTTCTTCTTTTTTTTTTTCCTCCTGAATGCAGATATGAGGAAGATATTGAACTTGTTTTTGTGATCCAGTNTTTTTTTTTTTTCTCTCCTTTCTTCATACAGATATTAAATTTATTTCAAACCCACCCTCCATGATCGCAGCTGGCAGCGTGGTAGCAGCTGTGCAAGGCCTGCATCTGGGGAACACTAACACTTTCCTCTCCTATCAATGCCTCACACATTTCCTATCACAAGTTATCAAATGTGATCCGGTAAGTGACTCCTCCTCTCGGTTGATCTCCTGCGTTAAGGGTTTTTAAGAATGAATGCCTGCTTGCTGCACGGGAGCTGATCTGACAGTAAATCTTGGGAAAGGTCAAGCCTCGGAGTGGGGGTTCTCAATGTGCTCTCTTGTGCCCAGCCTGCTTGTTTGGCTGTCGTGATGCCCACTGATAATCTGTGGCGACGCTGCTGCAGTTCCCGGATGGGAATGGCACATCCAGCTCTGGTGTTTGGGAGAGAAGGAAGCCCTGCACCGACTTAGGAGGTGGCAGAGGCTGTGTTTGGCTGGGGGTAATTAAACCAGGAGCCTCTGTAAAAACAAAACTTGGGGAATAAGACCAGGAAACTGTTACTGAGACCTTGTGGTATCTCTGACCTTATCTTTGACCATTCTTGAGGCCTTTTATTGTGCCAAGTGGTGTGAAAAAGCTCTTCTTAAAAGAGTTCTAATGATCTAATTTGGTTTATTACGTGCTAGACCTGCACAGTAGCTGGTATTGAATTCCTTTTTGGAACAAATGCTTGTCCCACGACTTTGTGACAAGGTGGATGGTCCTCACAGGACTCTTCATTTTGCCCTGCAGCTTCCAGGAGATGCACATCAGTAACTAGTGAGCAATAAACCTTTCATGAGTGAATGGGCCAGGAAGGGAGCCTACAAGGAAGACCTAAAGTCAATGATCCATGTCATAATGGTGTGTGAAGTTGGGGCAGAGCTGAGCTTTGTTTTGTAACAATGTGGAAGACCAATAAATAGATGCTTTAAAAAGGTTCTTGTGAGGTCTCCAAGCGCTGGACAATGAGTCAAATAAAGACAACTCTCTGGTTAGGGGCAGAATCTTGGAGATGCTGTTAAATTATTTTACATGTTAGTAATTTAAATGCATAGAAAACTGTCCCAGCCCAGCCACTGCAAAACTGGGTTTGTGTAATTGGGCTTTGTTGACAGGATTGAGCAATTTCTGGAAAGATGAATGCATTGCAATTAATTATTCGCAAAAGAATATTTTACTTTTGATAGACTGCGTGAAACAATTGCTGAAAAATGCGGTATCTGAGCTTGTTATTTTGATCACCTGAACGGTGCCTCGCTATTGAGCACTTTATTTTTGCCACTTCCATCACTGCAGCTGAGGTAATACAGTGTGGAAGTGTTAAATACTCTTAAGAACCTGAAATGCTAAGTACTATAAGAAATGCTGAAATAATGGGCTGCTCAGTTTGGTATGCACGTGCGGTGCTTTTAGTCAGTTTGTGAACAACGCAGATAATTCCAGTGTGTGTGGTTGGCCACTCTCCAGGGCGAGATGTTTGAAGCAGGTACTGAGGGAAAATACTTGCTATCTGTTCAGGCAGCATCTTGATTCAAACAACGTGATCGAACCATTCCTGATAGTGGGCATTGAAGTGGATTCTCTCACGTCGTGCAGAACAACGGCCTGTCTGTCCTTATGTGACTTTGACTTAGTTGATGACAGAGCTCTTCAAAAATAAAACAAAGTTGCTTTAGCAAGAAGAGAGGATTTTTGATTATTTCATTTTCATTGTCCACAGTCACTGCAAGGCCACAGTCTGTTTGACCTGAGCTTGGTTAGCAGCTTGAAAAGGGAGTAACTCCCCTCCAGCTTCCAGTGCTAAATATATTCACCTGTTAGGGAGAAGTAAGGATTTTGTATGGATTGCTACAGAAAATTAGCATCAGAAAGGTCTGTGTGTGTACAGGTATATTGTTGTGTTTGGGGTGGAATCAGGGAACAGCAACTTCCACTGCAGTTGTTCTGAGAGAGTAATCTGCTTGGTTTCGTGCAGAGCATGATTCTCCTGCAGGGAGACTTTCCCAAAATACCTGTCCATGTAATCCATGGTATCAAATGCCATTCCTGCTATCCCATTCCACTAGGATTTGTATGAAGTGTGTTATGCCCCAGTGATGGTTCCCCTTGTCAGGGAACGTGTTTTATATTGGGTAGTTTTGGAATGTTAAGAACAGGGCTGGTGTTCCCCCTGATGATCTGTTAGCTGGAGCAGCAGGTCTGTTGGATTTCGGGTTACATAATTACACTTTTTTACCTTTAGTCTCAAAGAAAGCTGAATCTAAAGTAAAATGAATATCACCTGATTGGAATTCCTTTATGGTTCATGTTTGTATGTTGGTAGGAGTCCAGTTTCCCATTTTGCCTTTGATCAGGGGTAATTAGAAGTCAGATAATCACAATTAGAAGTCTTGGGCTGTCTTCCATCATTCTATTCTTGACCCCATCATCCAAACAGATGGAATTTTACCTGACATTCATTTCCAGGCCAGAAATTTGCTAAACTAGATTAGATTGGGTCTCCATGCTGTCTGTTAGTGCATTGGAATTTGTCTCCTGCCTGCCCCTTCTCAGAGGCACCTTCAAACATGTGCTTGTTATCCAGAACGGGTCAGGCAGGAACAAAGGATTTCCAAGCAGTTCCTTTTTTGTTGTTGTTTGTTTCCTTTCCTATCTGACCCTGGAGTCTGATCATGTCCACTGTGTCTTAAAGGTATTTGACCACATCAGTTAAGCTAGCAAGTCTTTTTTTTGTTTTTTTTCACCGAGGAGCTTAATTAATCCAGGAAGGGTTTATGACCTTGAACAAACTGTGGGCATTGAAAATTTGGGTAGTGAAGCAGAAAAGTTGTTGGGAGAAGTTATCAGAGTAATGCACAAGTTTTGTATTTGCTTTTCAGTGTTGGGAAGTACTGAGAATGCAAACAGCTTTGGTGAGGTTGTTCACAGGGAATTTTATGGTTTGCAGTTATTTTTTGCTAGCTCTAATGCATTCCTACAGGAAAACTATTTATCTAATAGTCATGTGAATAAGACATGGACAAAATGCCTTAAACAGTAAAAAAGTATTTTTAATTCAACTGTAGCTTAAGACAGTCTGTTCATAATAAATTGTAAAGATTGTTTTTAAAAATTACAGCATGCTGCACTCTGAGAATTTTAAATGAAAAAAAAAACTCCATGGGCAAAAAGTACCTTTAAATTACATATTCCTATGTAATTATACATAACTAGACTCCAGAGGGAGAAGAATAGGTATTTATAGAAATTCTTTTGAATGGTTTTAGTTTTCAGAGCTCAAACACACTATATGCAAATGGTCAGGATTAAAAAAAAAACCCCCACGAAGTTCCCATCAAAACCCACCCGAAAAAAAAAAAAAAACAAAACCCAAAACAAAACCCAAGAGGGTTCATTTTGCTCTGAAAAATAAATGTGCTTTCAGTTTGGAACACTGAACATGCTAAAAGAGAATTACCCTCAGAAGTGGCTTTGTAAAGCCAGGAACACCTAAAGCTGTGCTGGCGCTCTCCTCTTCGACACATCTGATTCCAAAGGCGAGGGAGCTTCGTGGTGCAAGGGGGAGCCTTACAGTCAGGATTGATCCGTCATATCTGGAGGAGGGCTGGGTGCAAGGACTTCATCATAGAGACCTTATTGTGGAGGCCAGAGGTATGCAGGAGCCAAAGGCATGATGACTTTAGGATATGAGGCGTTTCTTTTTGTCATTTAAAACACTGTGTGTCTCTGTCAAGAGGAAATATTACACTAGGGTTTAAACCAGGAAAGGTCATAGGTTATGTGTTTTCAGTGAGCTGTAACTGATGGTCTGATCTGCTTAGAGGTAGGATTAACCTCCCTCTCTCTCAGAAAGGACTTGCAGAGAATTGTTTGCTTGGGTTTCTAATCTTATTTTACCCCAAATGCCATGTGCCCTCATTGGTGGCAGAGGAGATTCTTGTGGTAGTGGAATCAGTGAAAAGCTGGTAGATCACACAAGAAGCCTCTGAATGAAGGCAGAATTGAAACTGGGAAATAAAGAAAACAGCAGGCAGGTCACCCTCTCAGGAAAACAACATTCATTCTCAGTCATGCACATCCTAACACTTTTGACGGCAATTTATCATGGAAGACTGGGTTCACCGCAAGGGCTAACACATGTCATAGGTTAAATCAGAAAAGGCAGTGCTGAAAGGAAACTTCAAAGTCCTTGATACACAGAGTTAAAGATGTTGGGGGAAAAAGCTTACGATGTTTGTTATAAAGATGAGGGTAAACAGCATGCTGGATGAGTTTTGGCAAAATGCTGTGGGATTGTTTGGCCTGTTTAGGGCACCATTTCTGTGTCACTGCAGTGGGGGTACCGGCCTCCCTGACCTGCAGGAGGTTGGGCAGGTTGAGCTAAAAGGCCTTCTCCAGTTCTGGTTGCTGGGAATCTGATACATCTCCTCATGGTATGGCTTAGTGCCTGGGGGAAGTTACCTTTCCCCACCACAGACAGGATCCTCCTTGGTGCTCTATGGTTTTTTAATTCCCGTCGAGGCCTGTGCACCCCCCTGAACCCTCAGGAGGATTGTGTGCACATCCAGCTCGGAGAAAACTCTTCGGAAGCGAGAGGAAAAGGTCTCGCCCTGACTGAGATTTGCAGGTGGATGTGGTGGCACACAGAAAGCTTGGGTGAACTCGGTAGTGCATGGTTAGGGAGGCGCTTCGTGGTGCTTCTGAGAGGCCTCCCCATGTTGGGGTCGTACAGTCCGGTCCAGTCCGTCTCTGGAGATGCTTTCAGAGTTAGGAATTTATCAGCTGCCTTGAGCTGCCCACAGCTGGACACGGCAGCAGCCAGCAGGCGGCTTTGGGCATGGGCATCTAAACACATACATGGCATTTCTAAGAACTTCCTATCATTGGAACTTAGCCTGGGGAAAAAAGTCACTGTTTGTGAGCATCGCTGCCAGCAGCCTCTGCTGCTGAAGGATTCCTGGGGTAAAAGCAGAAATCACAGTTGTGATCCGTGGACTTGTACAGAAGTGTAAACAGCACAGGCAGAGAAGCACAGGAGTGCAAGGTACAACCTGCAAAAAATGGGCTTGCTCATCCAATCCTTTCACTGTCGGGTGCTCCTCCTGCTCTTCCCACCCTCCTTTTCAGCCCGCTGCTCTCCCAGATAACCTGGTAACATTTCTCTTGCTTTGTCAAGAAACGGTGTTTTTAGCCTGTGGTCTTTCTAAAGGACTCTTGGGTCTCTCTCTCCCCTTCCATTCCACCCTTCTGCAGGATTGTTTACGAGCCTGCCAAGAACAGATTGAGTCCCTCCTCGAGTCCAGTCTACGCCAGGCACAGCAGCACAACGTATCTTCAGAAACAAAGACTGTAGAGGACGAAGCAGACCTCTCCTGCACACCTACTGATGTGCGAGACGTGAACATTTAAAAGAGGACTTCTTCTTAATGGATTTGCTTGGCAAGAAAAGCAGACAAAAGAAAGGGCATCTGAGAAGGAATCAGCATCAGGATCTCCCCCCCAGAAACCCTTTTCTCCAGGACATTTTTATACCAGAAGGGAAAACCAGTCTTGTTATATTTTTTTCTTGCTCTGTCTCCCTTCCATCTGTGACTTCAAACAAACAAATAAACAAAAAATACCCCAAAAACTGTCTTAAAAAAAGAAAAAAATAGTATTTGCATTACCCCCAGGGGTTTGTGCTACAAAAAATAGAGGATTTTATACAATAATAATCAACTAGTTTTTATATTAAAGTGTTCTTGTCTGTATGTTGTAAAAATAGGCATTAACACACAAAATGTCTCCAGGGGAGGTATTAGATTTGATTTCTTACATATAAAACAAACCAACCAACCATTTTTAAAGTAGAAGAGGGTTTTTTTTTGTTTTTTAGATAGTAAATGAAATATTCTTTTTCTTTAAAAAGCATAGCTTTAACGCAGTTCTAGGCTTTTCTGTATCTTGCTTGCTTATGCATTTAGTCACTTTATAATTCATCTGTAAATGTTTATTTTATTTCCTTAGGTTTTTTTTATCCTCTTCACCTTATAAATGGTTAACGTAACCCATAAGTTAGTGTATGTTAGTATGCAGCATTATTATATGTTAATCTTTTTTTTTTTTTGTGTGCCTGTGGATTGCCTGTGCATTGAGGCATTTGTAGGGTTCCAGCTTAGCATGGTTGGGAAAGGCCAATGTACTACTCATACAGTACCCTATTATAAAGAGAAACCGAAATAGTGACATAATATATTATATTTTTGTAATCTTCCTATTTTTGTAGTTACCTGTGTAAAGATGCTGGTCTGACCCCACAGATATTCAGCCTAATTATGGTCAGGTTCAATCCACAGTTCAGTCTTTTTTTTTTTTTTTTTTTTTTTCTTTTTTATTTTTCAGAATGGGATACTCCACAACTCTCTTACCAATNTTTTTTTTTTTTTGTTCGTTTGTAATATTCTAAAACCATTCCATTCAAAGCACTTTCAGTCCATTAGATATAGGAAATACATTCTTTTATTGTGTGGGAATTTTTTTTTTGTTTGTTTGTTTGTTTGTTTTTTTTAATGGAATGGTTTGGAAATTATATAAAGTGCTTGTTGGCAAACTTGGAATTGCAAAGCAAGTGCATTTAACTATGGTGTTAGAGGAGAGGTGATTCTTTTTTTCCGAAGGTTGTGTTCCAGTGAGAGAAAATTGCATTCACAAATTGCCAGGATATCTTCCTTTCCTTTTCTATAGAAAAGTTTGAAGTTTAGAATCCTTTGGTGCCAACTCATCTTTATAAATTAGGGGCCTTAAAGGTTCACATATAGGACACATAGTTTTAAGGATTATCGCTAGATGTTTTACAACTGAAGGTTTTTAAACACTAAAATATATAATTTATAGTTAAGGCTAAAAAGAATATTTATTGCAGAGGATGTTCGTAAGGCCAGTATGATTTGTAAATTAATGCAATTGCCCCTTTTGAAAAAGAAAATCTTTTCTACCCTTGATGTTGCAGTTTTAACCCAGCTTATTAAAGCAAAAAAAGGACACGCTTCAAAGAACAAACCCAAAACCAAGCAGTTTATTTGGCCCCTTCCTATACATTTTCAAAAGCAGTCTAACCATGAAAAAACGCCATAGTTAATAGATATGAAAATTGGAGTACTTGAAAGAAGTTTTTATTCCAGTATATGCCCCATTTTTTTTTTTTTAATTTAGCTACAAATAGAAAATTTGCACATCTTGGCTATGTATCTTTTTATTATTATTTTAGAAAGTAGCTGAAGGGACGTGGACATAGCTGTTGAAGTTNAACCAAAACCAAACCCCATGCCTCCAAAACTAAAAACAAACAAAAAAAGGAAAAAAGAAAAAAAATCAAAAAAAGAAGAAAAAGATAAAAGAAAAGGAGTGGATGCTCCGTTTTTATTGAGCTGCTATGGATAAATTCCCAGCATGGTTTGAAAAAAAATTAACATTGCTTTTCTGTATCTTTGTCATTGTGTTTTGCTGCTATTTTGTGGATCAGTTTTTTTTTTTTTTTGTTATACAATGTCATATACTGCCATGTAATAGGTTTTAATTTTCTCATAGAAAATTATATTATTGACATCAATTTTTTTTTTTTTGTAGATTTTTTTTATGTGATCAATTTTTACTTAATGTGATTACTGCTCTATTCCAAAAAAGGTTCCTGTTTCACAATACCTCATACTTCAGTTACCCGTGTCTAGACCAGGTTTTGATGTTCTTACAGTGCCTCATAGTTCTACTGCAAACGGAAATGCATCGAACGTTGCTCTGAATGGGTCTCTGCATTAATTTAAAAACCAGCAGACATTTCAGAAGATCAAGTAATGTCAAGGGGTTGGTTGTTTTTTGGGGTTTTTTTTTTTTTGTTGTTTTTGTTTT
>VZTE01006050.1:844685-857866 GCA_013397775.1 Eulacestoma nigropectus | reverse complement strand
GTTTTGGTTTTTTTTTTTTTGTTACGCATTTTATAAAGCTGGATTCTTTGTCTGATCTGGGGTTTATTATCATAGTAGTTTTAAGCTGTGTTATTAGCCACATTGATATATGAAAGGTGCATTATAATATAACTCTTGTGTGCCACCTGATGTGGTTCTCCCTCGTCTGGGACACATCATTTGGTATGATAGGTTATCTTCTGGAACTCTAAGTATTTTGTGTGTTTAATCTGTTATGATATACTAGGGGGTTTTTCGTTTGTTTTGGTTTTGTTTTTTATTTTTGGTTTTTTTTTTTTTTTAATTATAGCATAATGCTAATTTAAAAAAAGCCTGTAAATCTCATAAATAAGCCAGCTAACAGAGTTGTATGCTGAAGAGTAATCTAGCTGTTGCCTGTATGCTGCTAAACCAAAACAGAATTAGAACTCATTTTGAGGCAAATGCAGTTAAGATCCTACATAGTGCATAAATAAGCATTGCAATGCTACTAGCAGTCGCAGGACCCAGGAGGACTGGATACATTCTGTCCAAATTTCAGGAACATTTCTTACTGCTTACCTCATAAAACACTTCTGTTCGTGGCATCTCTGTGTCTCTGAACCAAACATGTTAATTGAGTTTAGTGCTTGTTGGTTTTATTATGTGTTACACTGAGTGGCAGTGTGTACTGCAAATTTCTTTAAAATATTGTATGTACTGAAAAAGGCCAAATCCAGATAAGTGGGTTCACGTGCCAACAGAGATGCTTTATTTGTCACGTTGTTATAACAATCTGTAGTAAGCAAAAGCAATTCAGATTTGTACATTTTTATATTGTACTTATTGGCATCACTGGTCTGAAATGCACATTTTCACCAACAGACCTGTAACAGACAAGTTTCCAGCAAAAAAAAAACTAAAGTCTAGAAATAAAATTGGTAAAACCCAGCGTCTGCTTGTTGGCGTCTTTTAATTTCCCTTTTTTTTTTTTTTTTTAAATTGCCTTGAAAATGCTGAATGGTCGTAACTCCCCGGTGCAATGAGTAAAGCACGTGACATTTTCTAGGTTTGACTCTCCACATTTTAAAAGCTGAAGACCTTTTGTTGTTATTTTAGGAAACCGTGGGTGTTTGGAGCCATGGGTAGGTGACTGCCTGCCTGTCACACCAATGTGTCTTTTTAAAGAAGCAAAATATTTCTTTTCTCCCTGAAGACTTTTATTTTTTTTTAACATCGAAGGAAGTTAGTCAGAGTAAAATGCCCTTTGGTGGCTCATGTGAATAAAGGGTAAAACAAAGTAGGTGTTGGATGGCACGGAATGCGTGCTCGCGTTTTCTCACCAGTGGAAGGTTTTGTGTCCTGGGAGACCTTCACAGAAGCCAGTTGGTTAAGCTGCCTTCTTCTCTGTGCCTTCCCCTCAGACACAGCTGTTGCATCTTACAGCTAAGATAATAAGGAATAAACCTGAAAAGCTTTATAGCCTACTAAAAGTATGTAAAAAAAACCACAGGACATAGGAGGACAGGAATTAGATATTATTACAAAGTGAAATGAGAAAAAAATTATAACCTGGAATTCACATTTCAAAGTATCTCTGAAAATGGGGGATGCACCTTATCCATTATTATTATTTTCAGAGATGAACACAGCAGAAACAGCTTATTTTTAGTGGAGATGGTCAAGCTTATAACCTAGGTATTTGATTATTTATCTTGTGGAATTATTTCTGCCTTAAAAAAAAAAAATCTTTGTAAAAGGCCAAGTGCTTGTCCTCCTTGTCACAAAGTAGAAATTCAGTATCTACCTCCTGAGTTTCCCACTGACTCAACTTCACGTTACAACTGATTCTGTGCAGTGAGTGCAGCACAGGAAATGAAAAATGAAACTCCAGAGCTAACTTCTAACGTGTTAATCATTGTCTAGTGCAAAATAAGGTTCTCTCAGGGCAGTTACCCCTGACGGGAAACCACCTGCATGAGAAGAATCCCAGATGAGCTTGTATGAGCTTGGTGGTTTCCCAGTCATTTCAGCCAGAAACCCGAAGCCTGTGTGGCCTGCTGTGAAATCCTACATCAGGTGGGTGAAGTAAAACCAGTACAACTGTGGTTTGGTTTGTTCCAATTGAAATGGGCAGCTCCTCTGTACGGTGAGTTACACTGGGAGGTGTAAAACACTGAAAGATGACCTGAACTAAACTCAAAAGTGACTTCAAAAACACGTCAAGCCAAAGCTTAAATTGGTCTGGGCCAAAAATGATTCATTTTTTCCCAGCATATTAAAAAAAACCCAAAAACCCCAGAAAGAACAAATAGCTTACTTTTGTATGGCTGATGGCTCACCCCTCTGATCTTAAGTGTTTGAAGACCAAGTGAAGACACACTTAGGGGATCTTGACTTCTGACAAAAATCTTGTGCTGATAAAAACATTACAATGATTCAGTGAGAAATGTAAACCTGTGCTTGGTTGAATGTGTTAAGTAGGTTTTACCATTCCTATCTCTTTTGTAAACTCAATTATAAACTGACCAAGTGTTGTGACTTAAGTAGGTTTAAGGCCACATAGTCAGCTCTATTATTTACATTTTCCTTCTCCTGAACATCATCTCTAAATGCAGACTCCTAAACTTGAATGTTGGGTGAACTATGCCAGTATTACTCACGTTGCAAAGGGCAGAAAGACAAGAATGTAGCAAGAAAAACAATTTACTATAGGCTGTAAAAAATATGCATGTTCAGCTAGGCTATGCTGTAGCTTATTAAAGGGAAAACTACTGTATTTTTTTGCATCAAACTGAGACATGTACACAGAAAAACCTCCAACAGACCTCCCAAAAACCTCCCCAGTTCCATTGCTGAATTCAGGCCATTCGACAGTCTTGGACCTTTTATGAACACTTAAATTCAAATGCTCTTCATTAAAGAATAAACAAGATCTATTGAATGTAGAAACTCATAATCCACTTGCATTCAAGCACACCTGGCATTTTAAGTGATAGAAAACTCCAGAAGATAGAGGAGAAAGAGAAGGCTAGAAGGTTTTAAAAGAGTCACGGGAACAACCCATGCACGTGGGCTTCATACTCTGAGATTCCTACATTGGGACAACGGCAGTAAAGCTATAAATGATGGCATTTTAATGAATTCCTGTCGGCATCATTTTATGAGAAATTTATCTCTTCAGACAAACAAGGTATTTTTACAATCCCACAAATATAATTGCCCATAGTAATTGCATTGGCATGGCCAGCATAGATTCCCATGTGGCTTCCGAGTTCCACACAGTATTCCAATCAAGTGATGAGAAAGGGCTTGCCAATTAGTCAGCGGGATTGCACTGATAATGTGACATTTGCCAGACTTCTGATTTTGTTCTTTACGGCCAAGCAGGACCAAATCTAGGAGGAAGGCAAAAATTACCCTTTTTGCTTCTTTAATGTGATAAACATTTAAGAGTGAAAACAGAAACAGTTCCTTGCTGATCCTAAAGCACCTGCAGAGCCCTACCTAGACCTGCCCTCCTTTCTGCCTATGTGAAGACCAGGTATTAAAACATCTCACATTTCAGGGAATTCACCAAGTATTCACAGGCATCATTTTCCTGAGGGCTCTCACATGAAGAAGGAGTTACTGGCAGAGAGATCCCGTGTCCATGGCAAATTGGGAATAAGGCACATGGGCAGCATCTTTACTATGTGGGGGCCCTGCCTGGTGCCAGATCTCGACTACAGAAGGAAAAGAAGAGGGCGAGAGGAGCCTCCTCCCCACCAGGAACTGGACTCAGGTGTGGAAAAAGAGAATGGCCTGGGAGTGCTTGTGCTGACAGATACACGAAACAAGAACTGGCTAAGCGGGCAATCCCTCAGGGCTGGAGAGAGCTCCAGGTACAGATCTCTACCACCACCAGGAACGCTGAACCAAAGGAGGAACTGTGACATGCAGGGGCCAAGCTCCAAGCCAAGACCTGACACATTGCACTGGCCATAGCAAGAATCCTCCTCTGGATCCGTGTGGGGAACGGAGCCCTAGAGCTCTGGGTTGTGCTTGTAGCATGTGCATCACAGAATGGAAATTGCTGCCCGCTCACCCTTCCCTGCTGAGTAAGTAAATTTTAGATTCTATGTTGCCGAGTGGTTTTGTTTCATCCACCCCACCTGGCAGCAGCCCTGTGACACTCGGCTTAATCCCCTCACAAGCCATATTCCACAGATGCCTGGTCTCCCGAGGCAGCCATCACGTTGCTGTTGGTGTGACTGGGATGTGATTTGTAACACCAGCAGCAGTCTCCAAGGAGCTGGGCTGAGAGGGGCAGATCCTTGCCCAAGGCCCACGAAAGCAGCAGCAGGGCACTACGACAACACCCCTGAGCCAGCCTGAGGCAGTGACCTGCTGTCCTGAGTCACTGCTCTGATGGCAAACTGTCTGCAACGGGCAATTGAGCTGTTTGATGTTTAATTTCTCCCCTTTATTAGATTGTATCACTCCAGATTGTTCAAATACTGGTTATTATTTTTGAACAGCTTTCTTTCCTCCCTCTACACCCGCAGGCCACAGTTCTTTACATTTGGCCATTTTAAATATGAAGAGCAGACCTTCAGCCAATGCATGCTGTTCAATTTCCAGAAGACACCATAAATTATTTACTCGTAAGTAAACATTATTTCTTGTAAGTGCAATACATTTATTTTGTGGGTTTGACTCAATATTTCTGTAGCTGTTTCAGTCACTCACTCTGACCATTTTATTCCTTTTAGACAACGCATCCATCAGCCACGTATTTTTTGGGTTTCTCTTTCCATGGAGACCCTTGGACTGCAAAGGATCAGAAAGGCTCTTCCCTTATGGATAATGTTTTCCAATGTCAGTGAAAGAAGTCTCCTCTGCCATCACTTCTGCATGACAGCGCTCAACAGCGCTGCAGAGTCAAACAACACAAAACCTCACGTTTGTGGAACGTTGTTTCTCTCCTCCCCAAACACCTTTCCAACCACCTAAATTCAGCCCTCCCATGTTTTTAAATCCCTCTGTAAACCTGCTCAGCGTGCCTTCAGGAATCTCTTTCTCCCACGCTTCTGCTGAAGGAGTATTTCAGGCAAATCACAAGGCAAGGCTCCTTGAGAAAGTGTCTCCATGTTTTTCTCTAACACCATTTGTTTTTCTCATTAGTTTGAGGAATAATGATGCCCCTGGATTTTTCTGAAATTTTTCCTCCTCCTATTGCATAAGAGAACTTAAAAGAAGACATAAAACTCTAATAAGCCAGATTCTCTCAGGTTCTAACAACGTACCTATGGTGAAGCAGGTTAATGAACTCCCAAAATTGTGGTCCAATCATTCTCTACCTTACTCAGGAGTTCTGGCTATGACACATCAAATGATGCCATAATCCACGTGGGTTTAGGTTTCTAGTGCACTTGACTACCTGCCCCACAACGAAGGTCTCCTCAGAAAGGAAATACAGAGCAGACATAACCCCTAGCTCTGCTTAGAAATGACACTCTGTTCTGTCTGTTCTTAGTCTCAGAGTAATTTGTTTTTCACTCGTATTTCAGAAACTGTCATGTGCTTATTAACAATAATTTCTGTATGTGTGTGTGTTTTTAACGGAGGTAAACGGGGTCTCAAAAATTCAATGTCTGCACATACATTGCAAAAAAAAAAAAAAAAAAGCCAGTTTAGAGAACAATGTAGGCATGTGTTTTTAAACTACTGTTCGTGCAGTCTGGTCAGGGCTGTGTGACACAGTATACAGTGTTTTGTCATCCAAGGAATGTCTTTGATCAAGAGTTTATGCAAGAAGAAAAAAAAAGCCATGAAACCCTAATCCGTTCCCACAGTCCAGTAAACGTGAGCTGGACAAACAGTGGACAATAGCAGCAAAGCTTGCTGCTGGAACAATGGCTGCAACTAAAAAAATTAAAGGGTTGCTGACTCACAGTTCCTACTATCAAGAAAGATTCCGCAGAGTGTTGATTATTCCCCAGAATCCTGAAGATGCTGAAGGTTAAAAAGTGTTGAGATAAAGCAGAAAAATAGGGGGCTGAAAATCAGAAATGAAAGACAGTGACAAACGCTGATGTTGATTCTGTCTGATGCACAGTCAGGATGCAGGGACTGAATAATCAACCTCCTTTCTGCTGAACATTTTGCTAAAATAAACTCCACGATTTTATTAGGAAACAAGTATCAGTTAAAGTCTTTCAGACAGGAGGCCACTATTTCGGATGTCACCCAAACAAATTCTGCACAGCTAACACAGCTTTCTAATTTTTCCAAGACAAAAGTTTTATGCCATTTCTTATTCCTATTCAGAAATCGTCCCAAAACCAGATACACAGAATGCTGTACTAGTGCTCAATTAGCTATGGTTATAAAATAGGATAAAGTAATTTACAACATTGTGCAGCAAGCTGCTTTGGAATCAAGTGACACAATGCCTGGGGTTTTTCCACCTTTCATATACTCCATGGATTTTTAGGAAGTCTCCCATGTTTCAGATGAGCTTAGCAACCGTGTCTCCTTCCACATAGTAGTGCATCATTTGATAAGTAGTACTAAAGAATTTTAGGATGAAAAGTGCTGAAAAAAATTAATTACTACCCTTAGGGAATAAACACTCCAGTGATTAAGGTAGGAGCATTCACAGCGTGATGCCAAAGAGATATTCAGGTTAGCTACAAATGAACTAATGGTGCAAGCTTTCAAAATAGCAGAGTTTTTACTATTATTTTTATTATCACCCCAGGCTAGGCTTGTCCTGCCATTCCAAACCCTGGGACACACTGAAGTGCTTCAGCAGTGCATTGCTCCAGTTGGCCTTTACATCAGTCCCAGACACCACAGCTTGCAACTGGAAACCATCTGCAGAACTCCTCTCACACCTCCCAAATCCCCGTTTTCCCGGGTGATACATCCACTCCTGTGGGAATGTGTACTGTCACAACTTTATCCATTAAAAAAACAACTCTGGCAGACTGTAAAATGAGAATCTTCATGGTTACTTGCCAAACTATGAAAGCTGAAGTTTTAGGCTGCAATTACACCAAAAGCCATGGTCCTAAGAAGTTGCAAAGGGCACTATTCAAAAAGCACTACCATTCACACCGAGTAGCACCAAGAATAGAAAGAATTATAACATTACCAGAAACATTAAGTTCTAAAGCACTGTGGAATACTAAGGTGCAGGCAGACTTTTGACAGATGGATCTCCCTTTATTCCAATGCAGGAAGTTGTATTTCCAGCCAAAGTATAAATAAGCATTCCTAAATACAGGGCAGGCTCAAACTCTTCTCTTGCATCTCTTCAAAAACCAAGACCTATACAAACTTTGAAACCGATTTACTGGAAAATTAAAACTCCTCATTTCATCTCACCTGTAAATTATCACAACCGTGTTTCAGAAAAACAGAACAGGATTCAAATGAGCCAGAGTACCTCTACAGGGTTGGTTTTGAAGCAAACAATTGCACACCCAGAGTATTTTTTTTCTGATTTATTTCACCCCTTTCTGTTGGTTACAGATATCCATTCAAAGCTGGAACTGATCACCTTTAGTACAGTTGACAAGAAATAGAAAGGAAGTTGCTTAATGAAGACAGCACAAGAACTGTGGTTGGGAACTTTATCAAATGGTATTCGAAGTTTACCTCTCTCTGCTGATGCCTCAAAATTCACTATTTCTTGTACTCATCATACACTGCAGAAAGGAAAATTACAAGTATTCTGGATTGCAATGACTTCAGCAGCCTAGAAGTAATGAGCTGTGTATCCACTTTTTAATAAAATTCCATATTCCACAGGCTCAGCTGAGAGATGATCATGAAGAGACAAAACAAGCTAGAACGCAGTCCAGGCAAGTCAGAAATTGGTAAGAGAAATGTTTCAAACATTCCTCCCTAACTACTGAGCTACAAGTAGGGGTGGTGAATGAATACACAGATATATTTTTAAGTCTTACTTCTGCAAAATTTAAAACTTCTTGGACAATCAGCACCAAGCCACAATCTCTATGTCCTGCTTTATTAATACCAAATATCATCATGTACAAGGTTGCGTATTTTTTCCTATCTCTGTGACCCAGCCTAAGACAAATGAATATTCTTGATGTAACCTGGGCTTTAACTCCTTAGCTGTAAATCGGGCATAAAAATACCTCTACAGAATGCTGGGAATGTTCCACTGCCACAGCCCTGAACGTCACAGAAACCCCCACAACTCACTGCAGAAAACAAAAAAATTGGCACTGGAGAAAGCACACAACTGCACATCCAACAGAATTTTGAACTGTACCTCATTTAACAAACCCAATCAGGCCCACACAAGGTGTGAAACAGCAGATATTCAGCAAATACAAACTCATGGAAGAAGAGGCTCCATCAGTGTGTAAACACAAATGAAACTGAATTCAAGACCTAATAAATAACCCTAAACTTGGTACATCCCAGCTGGAAATCCTGGTTGATACAATACTTATAGTTAAGTTTGTGTATATACACATGTATTTATAGAATAATTTATTATAATATTATTTTATTGAAAATAAAACTAAAGCAATACAAGAAAAATTAGCCACCAAACCAATTTTCCAAGTAACAGTCACCACTTGATTGCCAAAGACCCCTTCTCTCCTGAGCTGAACAAAAATAATTGTGTTTGATACAATCTCTGGAGCAGCACCTTGGATTGTCACTCACATATCACACACTTCCATTACACAAATGCTCCACTTGGAGCTCTCACAACCCTGCCCTTGCTTTTACAGACATTTTTGCAAATGAGGAAACAAGTACAAATGAATCCTACCTCAGTGTTACTTCATGTCAAAGAAATTCTCCACATAATTAGAATTATCATGAGTGTGGACGTTCTGTACTGTCTGTTTGAACAGCTTCACCTACACAAATCTTTGTGAGCTCTTACAAGCCTACACATCCACTAGATGGCTCTGACACTGCCTGTGTGTATCAAACCTCACGTGTAAGACAATTAAACAAACTAAAAACCTCAAATCTCTCTTCATGAGGCTGCACTGTGCCATGCAGGCACAGCCAGGCACACACAGGGTACAGCTGATAGAAGAATTCTGCTGGAATTCCGTACAGAACTGGAAAGCAAAGACATCCAGCAGCCCAAGCTAAGCCTGTTCCAGGTACTTCTCTTCAACTAGCACAGTTAAATACATGCAGCTGGCAGCATCCGTTGATTTGGAATGAGACTAAAGAGGTCACTTTTCAAGGCTGGCAAATAAAAAGCTGGTTTGTGGTAAGAGGTACTAATAAATACAGTCAGTGAGAATCACCAGCTCTTCTGGCAGTCATGTTTATCTCACCCACCATTTAAACTGGTAACTTTTTGGGGTTAGATTTTGTGGAGTTTGTTCCCTCCCCACCCCCTTCAGTCTGCAAAACTATTGGAAAATCCAGGTGCAAATTCCATGTTCTGAGCAGGTACCTCCATCCTTCTCCTCTGTATTCTGACCTCCTTTGTCATTGCATCCTCTGCCCACAAAAATGTTTCCTTCTGCAAGGTCTGCAGGGAATCGATTTTATTTGCCTTCACCTACACATTGTGTAAACTGAATGATCTGCATACACAGATTTTTAAGTAACATACATCCTTAAAACAAGGAAACTGTGCAAATGCTTGTTCTCCTTCTGAGGAATTATCAGTTAAAGACTAGCAAAGAATTAAAACAAATATTTCTATTTAACAGATTTACACGCCAGTGGTGTGTAATATCCTAAATAAAACTTGGAAATAATACATGTTAAATGACATTGCAAGTCCAGTGATTTTCCCTTTCCCCTTGAACATTTAACATCTCTTCACTATTTTGAGGGTTTTTTATATATAAAAGTAGATGAAACACTTTTCCAGTTCTGTTCTTTTAATGGTTTTTTTCTTTGGTCATCCACGTTTATCTTCATCTGTTGCATTCAAAATGTTAGTGAAGATCTCTCAGTACCAATTCTAAAGTCAGATTGAATATTTAGCATTGAACAAACCTAAAAAAGAACACACAGAAGTGTTTCAAAGGCTCTGTTTTCCAAGAAGAATGTTCAACAAAGCTCTCAATTGCTCCATTTCTCTTCTTCTGGTCCCACTTGTAATTCAAATTGTCAAAGATTATTTCCAACTTGCCTTTTAAAGAATTTTTTTTCCTTTATTTTGCATTTGTTATTGGTTGGGGAATTTTCAACTATCAAGGATTTTCACTTTATTTTTTTCACTTTGAGTATTTTGCTATGATTGCAGAAAGGGAACAATAACTGCTCCACACAAATTCTGTGGTTTGGTGTGGCTTTAGAAAATAAATATCTTCAGAAATGAATTCATGTGCTAAAATAACAACTTAATCCTACAAACCTGTTTAAATTTTCCTCTGATTTTTTCCAGATCTTCTTGCAGCTTATCATAAGTGGGGTCTTCATATGGGAATTTCTGAACCATCCCTATCAATGAATCCAGAGCCCTTATCTTTTTGCTAGGAGGAAAAAAAAAAAAAATCAAAACAAAACCCAATGATCCTCACACAGGAATTTTTTTCAATCCATCGATATGAAAATCATACTGATATATAATAATCCAGAGCATTAAACTCAGCCCTCCATCCTTCTTTAATTCAGCTTCTCCCATTTACCTCATTGCCAGGTGTGTTCCATATATATTTAAGAAATTTAATTAATTAATCAATACATATTTAAAAAATTCAAACTAGGAATTATTCCAAATTGGGAATTAAGCACAACTGACAAAGTTAAGGTTTCCCTTTCAACTTACCAGCCCAAAGTTAAGAAATATTCAAGAATCAACAAAAATACTGATTAGATGACGGGGAAAAATAAAGAAATGCAACCAAAAAGGCAATTCTGACAGACAGATTAATCACAACTGGACAGAAAGAAAAGATATGAAGAATGGAAGTCACAGCAAAATGACATTCAGCCTTTTTAACCTCACCTGTTCTTTTCATCTGTGCATTTCTGGAGCAGACAGTGCCATGTCAGTGCAAACCCAAGGTAGCAGCCGATCTAAAATGAATTTAAAAGAGTGTCATGAGGGAAAGAAATAACCCCAAACAACACACGGCACAGACAGTCAAACAAAAATAAAGCCCCACACTGTATCTCACTCTTCAGGAAACTAAACTCTGGATATGTAAACATGTTTCCAAGCTAGAAAGGCTGACAAGTGTAGATTACCCAAGCCACCCTCGCACTCGATGCCTATAATCCTGCCTCCCTCTGCAGCTTTCCCAATATGAGCAGATTAGAGCACTTCTCTCTTATGGTCTGTCCAGGACCTTTTTGTACAAAACCATCCAGCTTTGGAGGCTGCTGTTTGGCATTCTCATCCTGGAACTATGACAAACTGGAGCTGGACATATGGGACAAGCTGAGGTGCCTCCCCACCCCTCTCCAGCCCCTGAATTCCTAGGAATGGTTATCGATCCAGGTGTGCCAGCACACAGAACTGGCTCCGTGTGCGGAAGAGGAACAGCGCCACAAACCCTCACAGCACCACAATTAACAAAGAGTGCAGGAGACACACAGAACTGCCTCTTTATGTCTCCAGATGCCATGCTCTTCCCTATGCTGAGCCACAGGAGATGGTATGAGGGGGGCCTTTTAACCATAAATCTGAGAAAAACGATTACCAAAGCTCTGTGCAGCAAATAAGCTCAGAAAACACAGGCACATCTACTGAACTCCCCAGATCAAAACAGCACCTTTTAACCAGTTTTATGGGTCCTCCTGGACACAGTGAAACACAGCAGGCCTCAGCCTGCTTGTGCATCAGGCTTTGCCTGGAAGTTTCCCTGTGGCCGTCGTTTTCTAAGGACAAGAAGATTCCAACCCTGAAGCCTTTCCCCATTTACCTCCGAGCCGATCCTGGCTCCCTGGAGCGCCCCGTACCTCCTGCCCTCAGCCATTCCAGCGTGGCTGCCCTCTGCATACCCCTCCTGGTAGCCCTCCCCGTGGAACCTGGGAACACAGAATCACAGCTTTGTTCATCTCGTGCTGAGCTCACACTGCACACGAGCAGCTCCGGGGAACGGAAACGTGCATCACCTCCAAAGCGTAGAAATACCGCATAAAAGTGATTTAAATTCCAGAATCACAGGCTCATTTCGGTTGGAAGGACCTCTGAGACCATCCAGTCCAACTTTTAAATGATCACCACCTTGTCAACGAGATCAGAGCCCCGAGTGCTACATCCAGTTGTTCCTTGGACAACTCCAGTAATGGTGACTCCAGCAGCTGCCTGGGCAGCCCCTTCCAAGGCCTGGCAACCTTTTCCATGAAGAAATTCCTTATGTCCTTATGTCCAACTTAAACTTCCTCTGGTGCAGCTCGAGGCCACTTCCTTTTGTCCTGTCACTTGTTACTTGGAAGAAAAGTTTGACCCCCACATGGAGGGCTCCTGTCAGGGAGTTGTGGAGAGAGGGAAGGTGCTCCCCGAGCCTCCTTTTCTCCAGGCTGAGCCCCCCATCTCCCCCAGCCGCTTCTCATCAGACTTGTGCTCCAGAGCCTGCCCCAGCTCAGTTCCCGTCTCTGGACACACTGCAGCACCTCAAGGTCTTTCTTGTAGTGGGGGACCCAAAACTGACCCCACGGTTCGAGGTGGGGCCTCAGCGGTGCTCAGAGCAGGGGGACAGTCACTGCCCTGGTCCTGCTGGCCACACTGGTGCTGACACGGGCCAGGATGCCATTGTCCTTCTTGGCCACCTTGGCGCACTTGGGCTCGTGTTCAGCAGCTCTCGGTCAGCACCGTCAGGCCCTTTCCCTCTGGGATGCTTTCCAGGAACTCTCCCGCTTTCTTGGAGCGCTGCAGGGGGTTGTGGTGACCCGAGGGCTGGACCCGGCACTCGGCCTTGCTGACCCTCACCCCGCTGGTCTCGGCCCATCGATCCAGCCTGCCGGGGTCGGTCCCACTCTGTGCTAAGACCAATTCCCTGGGGAGCCTGTTCCAGCGCCTGACTACCCTCTGGATGAAGAACCTTTCCCTGACATCCAACCTAAACCCCTCCCGACTCAGCTTCAGGCCGCTTCGCGCTGGTCGCTCCCTCAGAACGCGCAGAGAGGCGAGGCTTTCCCCGCCCTCCTCCCTCCTCCTCGGGCTCACCACCCGCCCTTCTTTCCCTGACGCTCCCCCGGCAGCTCGCACTGGGAAGCACAGGCACAGGGGAGCCCCGCGCTGC
>VZTE01006050.1:810721-844660 GCA_013397775.1 Eulacestoma nigropectus | reverse complement strand
AGCCCCTCTCGGGCGCCGGGGCCCGCTGCAGGCTCCCTCCCTCCCCTCACCTCTGCTCGGCCATCACGATCCCATCGAACAGGTCGGCCATGGCGGCGCGGGGCACGCCGGGAACGGACGGCGCGCGGGAGGGGGCGTGGCCATCGAGCGCTAACCACGCCCCTCGCGGGCGAAGCCACGCCCACAGCCCATGGCGGCGTGCGGCCACCAGGGGGCGCCCGAGCGCCACAGATCCCCGCCCGGGGCAGCCGCAGGGAAACGTCGCTGTCCCCAAAACCCCACCCGACGTCCCCAAAACCCCACCCGGCGCCCCCANACCCGGCGTCCCCAAAACCCCACCCCGTGCCTCAAAGCGTTGTCCAGACGCTCCCTTGAGCTCTGCCAGCCTTGGCGCTGTGACCACTGCCCTGCGGAGCCTGTTCCGGCGCCCGACCACCCTCTGGGTGAGGAACCTTCTCCCGACACCCAGCCTAAAGCTCCCCTGACACAACCTCAGGACACTGCCTCAGGTCCTGTCGCTGGGCACGGAATGATGGAGTCTGCACACCTCTCCCATGTGATATCGGCACCTGTGGCTTTCAAGAAGGGTATTTTTGGTGCTTACGCCCTCGATGTTACCCTGTGAGGGCGGGGAGGCCCTGGCGCAGGTTGCCCGGAGAAGCTGTGGCTGCCCCATCCCTGGCAGTGGCCAAGGCCAGGCTGGATGTGGCTTTGAACAACCTGCTCTGGTGAAAGGTGTCCGTGCCCCTGGAATTAAATGATCATTAAGGTCCCTTCCAACCCGAACCAGTCGATGATCCTAGAACATAAATATTTTTGGTGTAAATACCCACCCAAACTGTAGTGTGCCGTTCTAGGCTGCTCTGTTAAAACACTTACGAGCTGTTACAGATCAACACTGGTCAAAGGAAACATTTATACTTATTTATAAGCATGCATTTTAAGGTTAACTTACATTATTACTTTCCAGATACTTAACGAAAATGTGGCTCTGGGTATGTCACACTATTCTGCCAGCTTGGTGTTGGAATATGTATATTTTTGAGGAAAAAAGGGAAATTTTATTTAATTTGTCGTGTTGTTCCCCATTCATATGCGAAGTACACCGGCAGAGTAGAAAGAGTGGCCCCCAAACTTTTCATCAACAGTGATTTGAGCAGAGGTAAAGTGCACACTACGACTTTTGAATTGATTTATAGGTTTTTACACTTCCTCCAAGTGGAAATGAAGACGCTCGGTATCTCCCTTCCTGCGGCCTCCCCGCTCCTCTAACAACTCGTATTTGCACATCATAGCTCCCAGCTGAGGCTTCACAAGGAGACATTTGACACCTGAGCTTTAAAAACCTTTTAGGGCTGTAAAATGTGCTGTTGCAAATGAAAGCACCGCCACTGTCCTACGGTCTTTGAGGAGCTCTGATGGGCAGGGGACAGGGGACGTGTGTGGTGAGGGGTGGCGGTGGTGTTTACATTCCCACAGAACCAAAGGCGGTGGTGTTTTTTGGAGGTTTTGCACACCCGGTTCCTGACCGAGTCAGGTGTCGCAGGGCAGGGGAAGCATTTCCCAGCAATCCTCCCACCTCCAGCCGAGGTCTTGTCAGATTTTATAAGCAAAGCAGCCAGGTTTGGTCAGAGCTGGGATGGGAAAACTCCAAGGAAAACTAAAGTGCTCCAGGAAGCGGTGTGGGTTAATTTAGCTCCTGGCATTCTTCCCTCTGTCTGAATAAATATTGAACCAACCTCTAACCATGCTGTTGCAGGAAAAATCATTGTGCTGCCGGTGGAAGATGGTAATCCAAAGCTGTCAGCAAATAGGGTCAGGAGGGAACTCAAGATGCTGTTCCCAAATGTAAAGGTTGCCCATCTTTGCACCCTTGAGAAATATTCACCGTGTTACACCCACTTAAAAAATCTCTCACCGGTGCAATTAAACTGTGTACCCTCCAAACTCCATTATTTGCCATGTTTCCCGTCAAATCTGTGCAATTTTTTAGCAGAAAAGTGGAATTTTTTTTGACCGAACTTTAGAAGTTCATTCGTATTTTATTTTGTTTTCTGATTTGGAGGTGTTTTTTTTAAAAAAAAAGGTCTTGAAAGGCGTCCAAAGAAAATACAGTGACTGATCAAAACCGGAAATGAAACTCCCTGAAATCCGAAAAATTTTGGAATAAAACAACCTGAAAATCCGAACTACCTCTCCCAGCACATGAGCAGTGGGAACCCTCCAGATGTGTGGCAGTGGCTCAGCACAAAAGAGGACGGGAAAACACCATGGGAGACGTTTGCCAGCCAAGAAATCTGCTGTTCCTGTGACTCACAGCATTTCCAAAAGGAAACATTCAGGCTCTTTTCCTGCCAGAAACTGACATCTTTTTCAGGCAAAACTCACCACTTTTCTCCCCTAGAGAAATGAATGATTAGAATGGCTAGAATGGTTCCCATTTTCAGATGGGAGCGGCCTTCTACCCACAGGGGGTTTTTTATCAAGAAGCTGCCCAGGGAAGTGGTTGAGTCACCATCTCTGGAGGTATTTAAAAGATGTGTGGGCATGGCAGTTACGGAGAGACAAAAGAGTCAAGCAGATTTCCGTGTTGAAGATGATTTTCTCTTTTATTGCAAATGTACACGTTACACTACTGATAATGGACAGAAATTTAAAAAGCTACCGTTGGCTAAAATTCCATGATTACAAAACTTCACGGGATTTGTTACAACTAAAAAAACCCACCTTCAGGAGTATATAAATAGAATTTTGAGCATAAATAACAGTAACAAAATAAACAGATGTATGTTTTCAATAAATTAATTATATAAATATTGCATTGGCAATGAAGTGCTAGGTCAGAAGAACACCAGTATTTCCAGTAGAGGTTTTTTTGGTTTTTTTTTTTTTGTACACCAATCTCTATTATAAATGAACCTTTGGAAACAAGTAGAATCCCTGAACCATCCTTTTTTTTCTTTTTTTTTTCCTTTGGTTTCACCTCGGTTATTCCTTCATTGAATCTTTTCAAAGGGAGAACAGAACTGAAGACATCAGGTGCCTTGGCCAGAGGTACTCACAATCCCTTCCTGCAAGGAGAATCCTGACCCAGTTCTGCAGCTTTTAACTCACTAAACCATCTCTCTCCACTGATTCCCATGGGTGCTGAATCAAGCCTGGAAGTGACTTGAAAAAATTCCTGGTGGTTAAAGGTTAAACACGAAAACCTATTTTGCAACTGATTTGACCTATACATCCGTTTTCAGTGGTTTTCTCCGTTTGCTAACGACATATACATGCTTATATACAACAGAATCTTCATTTAAACGCTCATTTGAGCTGCTCATTCCTTACCTGATGAACATCAAATTCTAGCCCTGTGCACTCTTCCCACCACACACCGAATTCTCACTAATTCTGGTGAGAACTCTCTGCTGGATGATTCTGATGCCACAGAGAACATAATTTAGCCTACAAAAGAAATCAACGATCAAGTTTCCCAAAGTACTCTTTAGAAATAAGGGAAGGGAGAAAATTCTCCCTTTCTTCCCTTATTTTCTAAGGGAAGAAAAAGCACAATATACAAGCAGGATTTGTTTTTTTCAGTAGTATGCTTTAAATAGAAAGGTTTCCCCAGAATGTTGTTAGCAGCCTTTTAAGAAGCAGCATTAACTCAAGTTACACCTGCAAGGATGTTTTCCTTCATCTAGTTTTGGTCCAAATGTTTGAGTTTAAGGTCTCTGAAGAGGAAAAGGTTTTCTGCATTTGCTCGTATGAGCAGATATAAGAGGTGAATATATGTGGAAGTGAAGCTGGTGTAGAAAAATTACGGTTATTTTATCACCACCTCTGGAGGAATTCTGATAAAGCTGCGAAACTTTTCGTATTTAATCCTCCTTTTCCAAACAGAACTATGGATAGGCAATTCTTTAGACTATAGGACAGCCTCTTGGCACTCATCTCTTACAGGTACAACAAGGACGAGGCTGGCTCCATACTCAAATGCACAAAAAAAGTTCCCAAATATCACTACACGAAAAGCTAAAAACCCTGCAGTACTCTGCAATATTCCTGTCAAAACACGTGTGTGAGCACAGTCACTTCTGGAAGCTGGGGCTCTTCACTGGGGACAGTTTGGAGGTGATGCCAAAGGGGTCCATGCTGTCCGTCTCCAGGGGCGAGGAGAACACCTCCGGCTCAAAGGCCTGGCTGTAATCACCGTATTCACCAAAGTCTGCTGACTCCACGGGCACGGTGTTGATCATGGGCAAGAAGTGAGACAGGGGAAGAAAATCTTTCCCTTTGAACTGCTGTCTTTGTTTGGCACTGCTCAAAGACACGGATATTCCGTGTTTTTTTGATTTATACACGTTGTAGCCGTCCGGGCGAATCTCCTCCTCAAAGGAACAGTCTTCAGTGGAATACCTGAGCTGCACAGCAAGGAATAGCAAGAGTTACAAATATACCCACCAGGCTGGTTGTATTCAACCACAAAACAAACCATGGATGGGGGCAAGTCCTTCTCCCTCAGTGGGGGTGTCCTTCTGGCTTCTCCCAATCCTTATTCTATTCTATTCTATTCTACTCTATTCTATTCTATTCTATTCTATTTCTATTTCTATTTCTGTTCTATTCTATTTCTGTTCTATTCTGTTCCAGAACCCCTGAATTTCTTTCCATGTCCATCACATTCAATAAGCTTTGAATCCTGGGATGTGCTTCTCCACAGCCACCACACTTATCCTGTCCTGAGCACTGGGGAAAAAGAGTCTCAGATGCCAGTGCTGATTTAGATGAACTGTCCTTAATTGCTGACAGTGCTTAATTGCAGTCATGAGTCCTAATCCAAGTACAGAACTCCTGCTCTGTTAGAGATTTGCCTGTGCAACGGCTTTAGGATCAGGTCTGTAGAAGGGCAATGTGGACAATCAGTAAAACAATGCTAAAAGGTAATTTCGGCTTTCTTCCACTCAAAATTTACTGAAATTGCAGAAGACCCTTTTACAAAGTGTCATTTCCATGTTAACATGAGAACAGTCGAATTAACACCAGCACAAGTTAGGATTTTGTACAGAAGAATGTATTTTCTTAGGTATGAATTTGTAGGGTTACATTTGCAATGGCCTGTACAGATATTATATACCTGTAATATCTCAAGTTATAAATATATATATATATAAATGATATATTATATTTGTATATTGGACCCGTATCAGCAGGTCTGACCTCTCCAGATCATTACACCAGCATTGCATTTCTTACAACTCTGGTGCTATTTCAGTCTCAGCCACTGCAGGTGATTGAACCCGCGGTCAATAAAAGGGAATTGCTGATTATGTGTCAGTCTGCAGAGACAGAAATGTCCTTGCATGAATGTTCTGCCTGTCTGAACAGAGAGCATATTTAATACTTTCGGGCCTTTCTCAAACACCCTCAGTAACATGGAGTGAAATTAAGGGCATGCATTTGGTTGTCTTTTAAAAGCATGTTTTAAATTAATAAGGTAATTTTAAAAATTACTTTTTAAATTTAATTAACTTAAACATTTTATATGTTTTCTCCAAATAAAATGGTGCAATATTTACCCTTACACACACACACTGTATCTCAGAAACATATGTGTATGACAACAAATTTGGGCTGGATTGTTAGCTCTCTTTATTTCTACGAGTGCTCAGCCTCACTAAAAAGGATGATGAAATAAAAGAGCTTCTTGCTCAAGAAGGGCACACTACAAACAACAGATATTGATTGAGCCCCCGTGTCTCAGCTATGCCTTTCCCTCTTCCCTTCATTGGAACGGTCTCTAGTGTGGTTTTTTAAACAAGTACCAAACAGACCTTTTAAGTATTTCCAGATTCGTTTTTTTCACAGGAGGAATCCCGGTATGTCAGTATATTCAGCATTTCCCCTAAACTACTGACTACAGCACACAGCACGTTCAAAAACCAACCCTAGTCATCAGTTTTCCGGTGTCAAAACAGGCCGTGTTGCAGGAGTACAGGTTCAGCCCCCAGACACCGTTTGCCCTTTTGTTCTTCCACTCCTGAGCGTGGTGCTGATAAGGTAAAGATTTACCTGCAGAGCTGCCTGGCTGAGCTGTGAGCACAGAGGTGACAGCAGGTGTCCACAACACCGAGATGTGACAGCACGGCTACCTGCTGTTGTGATTCCAGAAAAAAAAAAAAACCCCAACCTGCATCTAATACTCTACACCAACAGATGCAGTTTCAGTCGACGTGTGTGCCTTCAAAATGGTGTTACAGGAAAGCCGTTTTAAAATTCTATGATTGCTAAAGTTCAGCTGGTAGCTCCAGTGGGAGCAGAATCCCGGCTCTGATTTGTTTTGGGTATACATTAAAATATTAAGCTAATAATTGACCTACCATACCATCTGAACCCGTGCACCTCATCACAGCATCGACTGATTTGAGCCCAGAAAAGCAACGAAATTCAGAAAGAAAGGCTTAATTCTATGTTAGATCTGCATTCAGAAACATCAGTGTTGCTCTTAATACTGGGAGTATTAAGAGAATATACTGGGAAGATACTGGGAGTTCTGAGAATGGGTCAAGTCCTTTCCTGACTGCAATGAGCAAAAATTTTGCTGGAGTAATCTTCTTCTGTACAGACTGAATCTGAACTGTACCTGTCAAATTCTAGAGTCAATAATATATCCATGTGCCTTAAAAAATGAGTTTATGTCAATGACTAATTGCTATACCTAGTGAAAAAGCATGACCTAACCAAGTGGCACTGGTGGGGCACTCTTAGCTCCCCAACCTCTCGGAGTCCCACAGGTGTCCTGTTATAGCAGGGCAGAAGTGGGGCAGTGGAGAAGCATCCTTTCCCCCTCAGAATCCTTCTTCCGTTTGCAACTTCCTAAGAGATGGCAACCCCATGTTCCTGGGAGTTGTATGCCTGGCAGCCAGCTGGCTGCAGCTCTTCTCCAAAGGAACAATCTCTTTTTAATTTTTTTTTTCCAGAATACCTGACCCGAACAGTCAGAAATTATTCACGTTCTATGGCAGGGCTTAATCTATTTCTGCAGCAGAATCACAGTCTCGCACTGATGAGAATTTTAAACCTAAACGCAATGTCGCCCTGGGCTGTACTTTCGGTGTATTTTGGCAGGGGACACGCAAAACATAATTTACTTTCTTAACGATGTTTCCCTTTTGCCTTCTAATAATCCCCCCAGCCTCCCGGGCAGCGACGGTGACAAGAACCGCAGGTCCTACGGAGAACAGGCGGGGACGGGGGGGAGGGAGAGTGGCGGACACCTGAAAGCTTTGTTAGCCCATCGTTTTTAGAACACGCCGGCTCTTCGGCCGCTGTTCCAGGGTGGAAAATCCCCCCCGGGGGAAAGCAGCGCGGGTGCTCACCTGCCCGTGCAGCCGCCCCGCCTCGTCCATGCACAGGTACCGGGAGCTCTGCACGCCCTTGATGGCCACGGTGCGCACGGCCACGGCGCGGATCTCCAGCAGACCTGCGGGCAGAGAGAGAGAGAGGGGACAGCGGTGTCACCCCCGCGCCCCGGCCCTGCCCCATCCCCGCTGCCCGCGGCCGCCACTCACTCTGCGGGCTCTGGCTGCCGGCCGCGTCCACCCGGCCGTCGGCGCCGATGCGCAGGAAGCAGCTGAAGAGCCCGTGCTTGCTGGCGGTGTAGAGGTGCCGCAGCCGGATGGGCTCTCCCCAGCCGTAGTTGAGGTGCGGGCCGGCGTCGGGCAGCGGCAGCGCGGAGGCGGCGGCGGCCGCCAGACCGAGCAGCGCCAGCGCGGCGGGGCGCGGCCCCATCCCGGCGCGGCGCCTCGGGGCTGTAGCGCGGCCGCAGCCGCCCCCCGGCCTTTTATAGCTCGCCCTTATCAGCCCCATCGATCCGGCCGCATCCGATATAGAGCCCATTTCATAGCCGGATCGGTCACTCCCCCCGAAAATATTGAGCGGGTGACATCATTTCGCAGGGGACACCCTGAAGTCGCTCCCTCCGCATCCGCACCTCCGAGCTTTCCGCTCCGGCCGCGGTCCCGGGGCACTGCACGTCCCGCAGCCCCGATGTGGCGCCGGGACGGGGACCGGGGGTGGGCGTGTGTGTACCCAGCCCACCCAGCGGCAGGAGGCTGCCCCGCTCCCCGCCGCGGCTCAGCCCCTGCCTTCGCCCTTGCCCGTCCTGTATTTCATTTCCCCTTTCAGAAATCAAAGAGCTGCTGCCCAAACCTGGGCTCGCCTCTCCGGCAGGGGCTGAACGCTGGGGGAGCGGGACGGCCGCTCCCGGTTCCGAGCAGCCGGCGGGGCACGGCCGCACACGGCGCTGGTACAGCCCGCTCCGGCCCTGCACAGCCCGGTCCGGCCAGGTACCGCGGCTCCGGGGGTCCCGGCGCGGCTCCGGGCTGGATCCCCGCCCGGCCATCCCCGGCCGTGTCACTAGATGGAGCCTGGCCCCTGGGATGCGGCTGCCTCGCCTCGGGGGAGCCGCTGCCGGGGGGCTCTCCAGCTGCTATTCGTCCCCACTTCTTACAAAGAGACTGGGGGGAAAAAAATCCTGTGTGCAGTAAAACTGCATCGCCCGATTTAAGCTTCAAATAGAAATTTTCTTCTGGTTTGCGCACGGATTTTTTCCACGCGAGCTCCTCCGAGGCAGCTCGCTCAGCGAGTGCACCAGGAGAGATGGAAAGAAGCAGACGCACACCTTTGGGGGTTTTCCACCCTATTTGCATCTCAGAGATGTTTAAAGGGATTGCTGCCGACTTTTCTGCTGTACATCCAAACTTACCATTGAAGGAATTTTCTCAGATTTCAAAAGAGAAAACTGGTAATTTCATAAAGAAAAAAAAAATTCTTTTCCCCACAGGACATTAAATGACAATTAAACAAGACATAACCCCACCTCCCCAGCAGCTTCTCTGAAACAACAAAGCTTCTGTCAGCTTCCACATACTGTTTTTATATTTTGCTACTTGTTTGCTTTCATCCTTTTGTCCCTACACTTGCATCTCCCTCCCGCAAACACTCACACACACAACTTTTCTTCATGAGCAATCTTAGCTCAGCGAGGATGATCGCACAGACAAGGCCATGCACAAATACAGAGTTCTTGCACTTAAGGTGTATTTAGCTGCAGTTAAACGACATCGATCAGTCTGGGTTTGAATGATCAGGGTCTTGCATAACAAACTCACCAGGAGAGAGAGATTGAATCTCATCAATTATTTCAAAAGCAGCTACTGCTTTTGATTAGCTTTGGGTATTTTTGGTGATCAGCTTCAGACACCCAGGAAAGACCCTGGTTTTTCCCTGCATGGTTGCTGAATAATTGATAAGGCTTAGGACCACTTCTCCTTCAGGTGTCTCCTGCGGCATCCTCCAAATCATGGGCTTTCCTACCAATTCTGGTCTTTCCTACACCACGGAAGTTCACAATATTATAAGCCCAGTAAATAATACTAAGGCATGCAAGTGCCTAATTCTTTTTTTCCTCTGCAATGTTATTACATGGCTGCTACAAAGGCAGTTACTGCCCCGCAACCCTGGGCCCCACAGCAGTTGTGCATGTAACTCATCCTGGCATTCTTCAAGGTACTGAGCACCCACCACACACGCAGAGGTTATGGTCTGAAATTAATCTGAAAGGCTTTTTTAGCTCAATTTTTCTCTGCATCTCAGCGAATAGAAGCTATTTTATCATCTCTGCTTCTGCTATACTCTAGTGTGAATAATAATCATGATAGTAAGTTTTATTTTCTTCATCAAGAAGTTCAGACTTCTTTCAAGCAGTAAGGAGTTGATGCTTGCAACTTGTTCATTCATCTCTGTGAAGATCAGAAATTGAGGCAGGAAGGACAAATCACTTGCACTAAATGATATTTCAAATCAGTGAAAAAGCTGGCTCTAAAGGAGAATTTCCCAACAATTGATGGAGAGCCTTTAAAAATTATTTTCATTGTTGCTGTTGCTGATGTTACATGGGCTGATGTTAAAGGGTTCGTGTCTAATCAAATTAAAACAAAAATTAAGCACTTAACTAATTTTTTGGAATGGCCTCTCTTGTTAGGGGAAGGTTTCAACCTAAATAATTTGTCCACGTTCCCCTGTAGTCCCTGACAGAGCTAAGTGCCTGAAAACACTTAATTGGACTGAATAGTACCAATTCTATCACAAAACAGCTGCTGAAGAGATATGGGTTAAATATACCCTGGAAGCGTTCATTTCTTTATTGCCTCTGTAAAGGAAAAAAAAAAAAAGCCTAGATGATTAACTCAGATTCAGGGCTTATTTTTAGCTAGAGATAAATGAGCTAATGAATGTCACTGTTTTCAAAATACAAGAGTTGCAACACATGATTTTCATTTCAGTTCCTGTCTGTGTCACTGAACTTTATCATTTATTGGCATCTTTTACCAAAGTTCAATAGAAAGACATGTCTTTGCATGTTCCTACAAATGCATTTGCAGGGAAAAAAATATGTTTGCAGAACAAATGCATTGTATCACACCATCACTTCCAGTGCTGGACCTGTTTCCTGCAACAAGGAAACCTGGTAGTGTCGGATTTTCTGCTTTTATGAGGATAGGAAAAACAACCAAAAACCCAGGACGGAAGTCTTACAGAACAGAAATACCTCCTGACCAAACAGTACACAATTGCAAGAGCGTTTTCACCTGTTGCAATGAATCATTTATTTCCCCCGCACTTTTCAACGTCCCAAAGTAACTTCTGCAGAACGAGAAGTCCAGCTTTGGGTAATAATGAAGCTGAAGTGAATTCGTTTTGGAAGGATATAATTAGCTATAATTAAAAGTCAAACATCCAGAGATCCTGGAACACACCAAAAAGCTAAGAGAGGGCTTGTGCCGTACTGGACAACGACATCCTTGAGACCAACTGAAAAGAAACTAAGGAAGGTGGCCACAAAAATGATTAGAAAATAGGGCAAGAAGCCACCCATGCATTGAAGTTGGTCATGGCAGGCTACCTTGTGGTGGAGATCAAAGGAAAAATTACATAGGTGAGTTACTCAAGACTGAGTGAGGGTCAAAATGTGATAAACTGGATGTGTTTAGGATGAAGAGACATTTTCTCAGTTATGGAATATCTTTGGAATATGATGGTGAAAGCTTTGGTTGTGCAAGTCACTGCAGGAAGAGGAAAATATCTCAGACTTCCGGCTTCCTTTGGGGTGTCTCTGGGACCTCCTGCAGATTTTGTAGTTGGGATTACACGAGTGTGATCCAATATTACTTTTGAGAAGAGATCTGTCAGTCTTCCTCCCTTTTCTCTGAAGTCAGAGGTGGGAGAATTACAGAGGCTGCAAATACTCTCAGGGCAGTAAGGTTCCAGGCAGGGCTGGAGATGTCGGCGTTAATGCCGCTGGTTTCTGGTTTCTGCTGTAGTCCCTGCCAGTCATCCCAGAGGTGACAGAGAAAAGAAAATTATTTTACCCATGGCAGAGGGCCAGCAGAGCAGCCCAGCCTTTTCTCTTGCTTCTGGTGGAGAAGAATATGTCAGGAGAATGAGGGAAGGCAGAAGTGAAGACACAGGACACTGCGATACGCAGTTATTTGAGCACGAGCTCGTTCTATAAAGAGCCTTATCAGCACAGCACAAGTTACAAAACCTGCCTAAGAAGGAGAGGTTACTCCACCATATGTCAGGGACTGCTCTGCTTCCCAGCTGCTTCTGCAATCCAAGAGGCATGGAGGTGACAATATTTCTCCCCGGGCTGTGAATGAGTGCAGAATTGAGATTCCACAGCTCCTGCTGCGCGCGCCCACTGACAGGATGTCATAGGATGGGACGGGCACTCACGGAGTCTCTCCCCTGATACCACAGTCCTCAGGGAATCTGTAGGACTCAAATGCATCAGATACTTACAGATTTTCCAAATGATCCACTTCCAGAGGGGTTCTGCTTCTAAAACCGCTCTGCTGAGGAAGGTCAACACGCTGGGGAGATTGTTGCTACTGTAATTTTTGTGTGTTGCTGCTGGTTCTTTCCAACGAGCACAGCCAGACAACCAATTTCAAATATCTCTCACCATTCTGTTATCTAATGCTTCCTCAGCTATTACTATCAGTCAATGCATTCTGGAGAGCAGTGCTGAGCCTGGAATCGACTTGGAGCTTGCACAACCAAATGATATCTTCTGGTTAAGTCTGCTCTAAAGCTCACAAAATTCCCATCAGCTTCAAAACCCTAAATGCATTTTTTTCATCACTGCAAGCCAATATTTCACGTTTTAGAAGTATTTCATCCACCCCATCTTTTCTGTGTGCTCTGAAATCCTTTATAATTCTGCTGTAGGAGAAACCTTACAGATTTTACGGGATCGTATTTGGTACAGTGCTTCTCCAGCACCTTATTTACACTAACCCAACAAAAGCTGGGTTTTTATTATGTTTTGAGCAAACCTTCATCCTGCAACAGAAATGAATAATCGCAGGTTTCTTTGCCCACAGATTACATTTTGATTTCCAGCTTGACCTAGGGAGTGATCCCGCTGGACTTCGTTTACATGATGTGTTTGTGGAAACCGTGAGGAAAGCTTTTCTAGAAGAGGGTAACTCTAGATCATCAGCTTCTCAGTCAAACGTGCTATCCTTGGAGCATTTACCTGCACTCTTTTCCTGTCAGTGACTAAATAATGCTGTCTTTATCACAAGTTCCAGCTTCACTGGAAATATTTTTCATTTAATAGACAGAGAACGGGCCAGCAGAAGAAGATATACCAGAAATGCTTCAGACTTGCAAGAGTGCATACTTAGAGCTGTGGTCCTGTACAAATACATCTGGACAGGTAGAATTAATCAGGCAGTCTTATCAGCCTGATATAGTGACAATTCCCACAAAATCACTCCTAAAGAGCATAGCAGGAAGCCAGGATTTGCAAAGACTTCGGCAACAAGACCAATACAAGCCCATGAAAACAAACCTGACCCCAGAACAATTTCAGTGACTGAAGTCTGGGATGAATTTGTTCCACAGAGGTCTAACTTTCACTGGAGGTGCATTGTTAAGAAGGACACTGAGCCAGGGGCGCTCAGGTGATGATTTTTTGGGAGTCAGAAGTAAGAAGGAGAGGTATGAAAGGGGTTTAGCTTTGTCTGTCTGTTTGGTGAGACACTGAATCCACCCTTTCCCTTGAAGTTAGACCACCTCAGAAATGTGATTATACCTTTGCTTAAGGGCAGATGTTTTCTCAAAAACACCTATGATAATAATCCTGATTTGTTGTAAAATTGATACCACAAAGTCTCGTAGTCAGGAAGATGATAATAAATTATATCACTAAAGGTATTTATTATGCTTATGACCATCTAAGTAATGTTTTGGCTAGAACCAGTTAGGCTCAAATGACAAACTCTGGGAGAGTTGTTATGGCTTACGTGATGCCAATAATCAGACCACCCTATAGGGACAGATTGTCCCTGCACAGGTTAGTTCTGGATGGCTCAGTCCTGTTAAGACTGAAGGATGTGAAAATTAAGAATTATACCTGTCTGGGGAACTTCCACTTTAGATACTTGTGGTGTTTTTTTTTTTTTTTTTTTTTTTTTTTTGGTTTTTTTTTTGGCTTCAAATACTTGGTCAAGATCAGATAAAAATGTGTGCTGAACACATTACTACAATTTACCATGCTGGGGAGTAAAAGAGGTAGAAAGGGAGTAAAGCAAGCCAGCTAAGACTCACAGTTCTCTTGAGGTCTTATATTTCGTGCTACACTGCTGCTTATCACTACTAGGAATTGCAAGGCACCAACAGAACTGTATAAATTGTTAAGAGATGTAAATGATTATCAAATTCAGCCCACGAGTGCTTATTCACCTGCTGTCATCACCTTTGATTACGATGATACTGCAGGCAGGACTGAAACGACGGAGCCCTTTATGAAACAGCCTGAACAGATGTAAATTCGAAAACTTAGCACAAAGTGTCCTAATGATTTAAGGCTGCTGAGAATATTTAGCACACAGACATAGCCTCTGCTTCTGGAGAGCAAAATGATTCAGCAGAATCAACAGAAGTCTACCCTTTCACTCCAGCTCGTACCCTGGGCCTAAAACCCTGGAGAAATATCTTAGAAAAAATAAAATTCTCGTGCAACTCCTCCAAAATCTGTTTAGTACATGGAGTTCCTTCACTTGGATTTTAAAAAGTGTGGTGATATCTTGCCTCCTTTCTCAGAAGACCCCCAGACTCCATCCTTAACATTGGTGACAGCCATGTAGGAGGTTTTTACAATGACTTTGCTCAAGAGGCGAGAGAGGAAGGTTATTAATAAGCTGTTCTTCCTCTTGGAGGTCGCTGGAAGTAATTTTCATCTGAAATGAAGCCTAAAGCACAGCCTGGGCGTAGCTGCAAGATTTGCCACGAGCTGGGAAACTGAATAACTTTCTCTGATGTTCCTTATTGCAACTGGTCCCCTTTGCTGCCACAAAACGTGGCCGTGGGACATTTGGGGTCAAGAATTGAAGGGCAGAGGTTACTGAAGCATCCTGCCAGTGCAGCTAAAAGTGACCTTTAGCTGACAAAGCAGAAGTAGCACGGGATCTAAAAGAATGGTATTCCAATAGCCAGTCCATGCAAAACAGTGCATTTGGATTGATCCTAATCAGCCATAATTTCCTAGTTTAATGGCCAATTAAAAGGCCATTTGAAAGTAAGAGAAGCAGAACAAATCAGCATGGAAAGAGCCTGGATGGTCTTTAGAAAGTAATTCAAGTTTACTTAGGTTTTACACATCTGACTAGTGAGGAAGAGAGTGAGTAATGGATGTCTTACTCCAAAAGTAATTCAGCCTCATTAAATAACTTGTTTCAGCAAGAGGTAAAATCTGAAGCACGACTGGAAAGTAAAATGAAATATCTTGCATTATAACAAGGTCTTTATCGGTCTAAACATCACAGATATTGGAAGGAATGTAGAATCCCCCACTATCTGGCTATTGTGTGTTGTGTACATTGACTTGATGTAAGAAGCAGAATTAAACTCAGTATTTTAAATGTGTATTTACAACTGTCATCAGACATATGATGATCAGAACAACTCTACGTTACCATTTTTAAACGCCGAGTATTTTTTATGTCAAACGCATCTTCAATTTGGTTCCCTTCTTCTGAAAACAAAATTCCTTAAGCATTTCAAGCCGAAAGTGAGATCCCCATTGCCTCTGGTCCTTTCATGTCTGGGGGCACCGGGAAGATCCTTGCACAACCAGAGGCAGAGAGCCCTCAGTTCCTCAAGTGAGCAGAGCAGACAGACGTGCTGAGGATGGGAAAGTGGAGTTGATGGTGCCTCTTTCACATGGATCAGGGTGCAGTTCCAACACTCCTGGTTGTGGATTTCTTGATTTAGGCACTCCTCTTGCCGAGGGGGCTGTAAAGATGGTCACACACCACACACACACACACACACACACACTCCCTTCAATTAATTTGGAATTTAACCTGTTTCAGAACATTCCCAGAGCAAGGCAGGAGTCCTTCTCCTCTCCCTCTGGGGCACCGAGGTTTCAATCAATAGCAAAGGCTCCCTGAGACCTGTCTATTGCCCTTTATCAGAGGCCTCCAGCAGATAAAGACTGTCACAAAACAGCTACTGATCATCGCTGCCACTGCAGCCTCACTCCAAGGAAGAGCTGCTGGTGCAAGGCAGGGGATGCCCTTTTTCCATTCCCTGGACTAACAGGACACAGATTGTCACCAGTGTGGTTTGGACTCAGCCAGGCAGATGTTCCATTGACTGTACAATAGTGTGGAAGGAAGCAGCCAATATTAATGACATCAGGAGCAGCAGAACTGTGACTGAGCCCTCCACAAACCCTTTCAATTCATGGCCCCAGTGGCAATACCAGCACCCCGTTCTCAAAAGACAGTAATCCCCAAATTCATGGCTTTTTCTCAAACACGCAGGCGGCAATGGCAACCTTTTGCACAGCAAACAGCAGATCTAAAACCCTACTGATTAATCATTCACCCCTCACTCCACGTCCCTGACTTACATTTCCTTTAGAGCTGCACTTTAAATTAGTATTTGTAGTTTAGTCCTGTTAAGGCTTCATGAGAATGAAGGCTCCATTTTTGCCTCACATCTTATGAGCATTCAAAAAAAAGCAACAATGTCATGTTTTCCCTTCCTCACATAACAAGATGCACAAGGAGTGGGTTTTGTAGTCCCCTCAGGCTGCACATTTATTCCTAGAGAGTCTTGCTCCTGTTACAGCTGTGGACACACATGGCTCCAGCTTTTCCAATTGCAGATCAATGAGCCACCCAGCAACGAGCACGGAGTTGGCAGGTCCTCTGCATTCATCTGAATGAAATGAAAGGGAGCTCAGTTCTTGGCTCCAGTTTTCTGTCACTCCATTGTCATTCAACAAAACGGACCAAAGAGAAAAGCGATCAATCCATAAACTCGTGAAGCCTCAGTCTCCAGCTGTCATCAGCTTTGAGCCCCCTCCACTGATCTTATCTGTTGCAGAGTGATTGAAAGTAATTTGTTTTGGTTGAAAGTAATTTGTTTTGGAGAGTAATTAGATTATCTCTTGGGGGGCTTCCTACCTGGTGACCCAGTGTTTCTCCTTCGCTTGCTGCTCATTAACATCAATTACCACAGAGACACTCTTCAAAGGAAGGCTTGCACTGCCCAGGGTGGGGAACCTATTAAGAAATATGCTTCTCATTCCTGCTAGGAGATAATAAACCTTCTGGTGTCAAACAATTATTTGTGGGTCAGACACATATGATCCCGCTGGGGCTTAAACCTTCCGTTTGCCATCCCGTGTGAAATGTTTAGCAATTAGGAAATGAGCTGGATCTCTCTGTAACGGTGTATATTGAATAGAACAGGCTCAAGCATAATATCTGGGAACATTTCCTGACACTGGATGAATATCCCACACTTGCAGAGGTACCGGGATGATAAATAAAGTACGTGTCTGTAGGGGAAAGTGAAGAGACGCTCAAAAGTTCATACTCCGATTCTTATCCCCAGAATCAACTCTTTTCAACTGAGACAGTTTAAGTGTCTCAATTAAATGACACAGCACCGATAAGCATCATCATAAAACCAGTATCTATTTCTTCTCTGCAATAATGTGAGTGCCAAGTGAGTGGTTGCCTGACTGGGACATTTACTGTTGGTGATTACATCATTACTACGGTGCCATCCTACAGAACAACACAAAATAAAGAACGGTAGTGATCCACCTTTTGGACTAGATCTATTTTCAGGCACAGCAAATCCGAGTAATAAATGGCCCTGGTTATGCCTTCATTTACCAATTCTCAGTCCAAAATTTTCTCTTGTTGCATCTGATTTCTGTGCTGCTCAGGAAGTACAAAAACATGCAGAGGGAGCAGAAATTACCTCTAAAGGTAAAGTTTGCTTGCGTTGATGTTGCGTAGAGGTCCCAGAGTCACTGAAAGCCCCGGGCTGCCCCTGGGCATGCAGGATGAGCTGGGATTGACCACAAGGAAGCTGGGGGAGAAACGTGGTGAAAATATCCTTGTTCTGCAGCTCATGGTTACCTGGTCCACAGGGAGAGGAGTTTAAGTTGGGACAGCCTGAGTCATAATGGCAGGGAATCATCAGCGGTGCTTGTAGTCATCAAACCCCACCCTTGCAGGTCATCCTGGTTCTCGAGGTTTAACTCTGGGCTACAAATCCTTTAAATGGCTTTTCTGAAGAGCTGCTAAGTGCTAAAGTCTGAAGTAAATAACTGCCTTTTTTTTTCCTTTTCCTTTTGTCTTGTTTGAGTAATTAGGTCATTATATCTGAAAGTGATTGTTTCATGCGTGCCAAGAACGAATAATGAAGACCTTTGATGAATCCAGCGAGCAGCATGTAAATGTGGGGAAGGAATGCAGAGGCAAAGGAATGACCTTTCTGGAACAGAATTTCTCCCCGCGCCACCATTTTTATCCGCATTAAAGTCAGTTAATGCGTTTACTTTTTCCTGCTGTGTGTATTCTTCAGAGCTTCCTTTTCCTAATAAAATGCACATTGTCCAAAGGGTTTGCAGTGTTCTTTAAATAGGCTACTGCGGGCTTGTTTGTGAGCCAGCCAGTGGCTGCTTGTACAGAGCTAAACGTTTCCTCTTCCCGTAGTTTTCAAGGAGTGCTTAGAACTTAGATGTTTAATCAGATTGCATTTATATAAAGTTGATGTTAATGCTGAGCTATTAATGGTCTGTAGCCACCTCTCCAGACCCTAACCATGAAGTTGAATGGAGGTAAAAAAGCAAACTGATTTTATTACTCATTAAAGTGGTAGTTAAGAAATAAAACACAAGGACCAAATATGGAAAATAAACAACCTTTTGTTTTTCAGGACTGAGCCTCACAGGTAAGGGTGGATTGACTCATTCCGGTTAGCAGCTCTTGTGAGTAATTGTGAGATGTCACTCTACAGCCCAGTGAAATCAGACTTTTGTTTCTGTGCAGCAGGAAAAAAAAAAGTCTGTTTTGGCAGACCTTTAAGCTTGAGTTGAAATAAATGGTTTGAAGGAAAAGGCTTCCCTCCTTGCTGAGCTTCAGTTTGCTTTTAGGAGTAAGTGGCATCAGAACATGGGGACTGAATTCTCTTTGGAATAAACCGGGCCTGGACTTGTGCTCAGTGAGGTCCCCTGACCTGGTGTTAGCCCCCAGTGCCCACTAAGTCCATGGGATCAGGTTAGACCTTACCTGAAGCAACTCCCTTGAACCATGTCCAGTGTGGCTGCTGGGTCCTCAGCACCCAGGAACAGTTACGGGATGATTCAGGATATCCACACCATCTTCTGTTTTCTTAAATAAATACTTTTTTTTCCCTGTGACAGACAGCAGGTGCAGTAATTCCAAGTCTAGCTCTTTGTTGCTATGATTCTGAAGTGTGGGTCTAAGCAATAATGGGGGGGATTATCACTGACTTCTTTACTTGTGGGAAAGCTAGCAATGTAACAATGCAAAGCAGGCTGCGGGGTAAAATCAAAACCAAAATGTGGATCAAAAGAGATGAAATCTGTGGCAAAGCCCCTGAATTTCCTATGGGGAAAACTGCAGTTTTCCCAGTTAGAGAACTGAAAATTGCTCAAAGTCATAACAGGGAGATGAGGCAGGTCACATATCTCAGAAATAATATGGACAGATACCCTTTTTACAGCTGGCCTACGGTTTAGAGTTACTTCTGGGACTGTAGAAGAGAGAAACAGAGTTTAAAGACTAAGCCTCCTTTCTGGAATGCAATACAGCAAGTAGGAGCTAATTCTGAAATGAATTTCTCAACCACAGAATCACAGGACAAGATACTTTCTTAATAGTTTTGTTAGACCTCATGTGGGTTTTGTTAAGGCTTCTGTGGGCCTTAAATCTCCTGTCTGCAGAAACCCTCTGTCCCTTCTTGGTTCTCTGGACCTGTAATGTAAGAAAGGAAAAGATAAAGTGAGGCACCCATTCATGTCTTTTTATCTGCTGAATTACCTACCATTACAAATGTAATTGCCAAATCGTTTTCTGTGCGCGCCCTGGAGGAAGAATATTGTTCGCGTGGGTGGTTGATCAGGAACTCTTTAGAAGCACAGCACAGAGCCTTTTTAAAACGTGCAGGTTACTCACCCAAGGCAGAAGTGACAGGGTGAGAATTAGGGATCCACTTGTCCAGAAGGGGAGGAAATACCATGTATGTGCACATCCTGAATACAGAAATTTCAGCAGCTTTTCTCTTTGAGACGGGTAAAAGTCACAGACCTAGGTTCGTATTAGAAAGTATCCACTGACTGCTGTTTGAACAAGCAATCACAGGTTAATTAATTAGTCAAAGTAATCAAATCTCTGTAGGCAATTTACTAAGTCCCATTTGTTGCTGTCATGGCACATTCAGCCACCCTGAGCTAGGAGGTGACTTGTTAAGCTCCAGCAAACCACGTAAGCAAATGACAAAATACCAAATGCAGTTGCAAGGAGTTTATCAGCTCGTGCTTCCCCTTATCCTGAGATTTCAGCACTGGCCTTCTTCCAACATTTCCAATTCATGACCACGGCTTTGCCCACCATACTCCGTGGTGGCTGTGCTGGCTCTGTCTTTCCCCTCTTGATGCTCCTGGGTAACCTTGGTGAATTCCCCACAGGAAGAGCAGGGCTGTGAGGGATCCTAGCAGGAGAAAATGAAATAGCAGCACCCTCTTTATTTGGCTGACACAAGGATCCTATGCAATCTCGTTAATCTCATCCTGTACATCCCTCATTAAAGGGATGTTGCAAGATGGTGATTACAGGGAAAGTTCAGCTGTTTTCCCTTTGAAATACAGAAGGGTGGTGTTCAGGTAATGGGTTTGAACATCAGTCCTTTTGATGTCTGCAGGCTTTGCACCTGCACATCTGGAGGCCTGGACACCTTGCTACGAACAGGCCTCGCAGCGCTGCCTCACAGCTGGATCTACAAAAGGATGCACATCACTCACAAAGGCCACTCTCCTTCCTTAGCTTGCCTCAAATTGTATGTTCTTACCTTGCTTTGGTGATGGCTTCATTTGTTTCCTCTTTACTCACCTTCAAAGAATAAGCAACCTGGCCCCACAGAGTTGCTGTGTTGCTGTAGGGATGGCCAGGGTCCAGCATTTGTTCTTGGAAGCCCATTCCAGCCCTACTGAGGAGCACGGGAAGGCTTGGCTGTGGAGCCAAGTGCCCCCAGCCCACCCTGACAGAGCTGAGGATATCCTGGAAATCAAAGGAGATGTGCTGGGGGTCGGTTTGGACACAAATCTTACTAATTTCAGTCTCCCTACCCCTGTATTTAATTACCTTTTACTTCTAGACTCAACTTCAGCGTGTAGAAAGAGTGACAAAACATTCCTTCATTATCATTCAAAAACTGTGCTATAGAAGCAAACCTCTTCATGTCACAGCTCAAAAGCAGAGCGCACGTTCTCACCCAGAAATGGGAATGACCATCACTGCTTTTTGAAATACTTGGGGGAAAAAAATACGGTTGCATTTGAGACACTGTTTGATTTAGAGAGTTGGCCACGTCCTCCCAGGTGAATGCTGTGTTGGTCACGCTGCCTGCTGCCAGCTCCCTGCCTCGCCAGGTTTGAGGCTTTAAGGTTGCTGTGTTAAACGTTAGAGCTTACTCCATAGGACATCATTTTCCAAATTCACAGTTTCCTTGCTTTCCAGTTGGGTCGTATGTTGAGCCATCTGATTTAGGGATTGGGTAAACCCAGAACCTTGGTGTTCAACATCCTTCAGATATTTTGCTATAACTGGAAGAATGTGTCTGGGGAGATTTGCAAGGACCTAAGTTTGGCTGGAATGAGTCAGATTGAAGATGAGTTTAGTGCAGGACCCTGTCAATTTGGTTGTAGTTGGCTACAGATAACTACAGAACAAGATAAAAAGGAAAATACAGAGTCATTCTTCAACCTCGGGCAATATTTGTTAGAGGGACTTTTTGAAACAAAGGTTGCAATAAGGTTTTTTTCATTAGGGTTTCAAACAAGGTTCCCAGTGCTGATTATTTATCGAATTCTATTTTTTTTTGTTTTTATAGCCTTTTCTTGAGCCCTTTTGAAAACAGGCATCACATTTGCTCTTTCCTTCCTCTGATACTAAGGCTGGTGTGAGCAGTAAGTGTCATATCGCAGTCATCAGTCCAGTGAGTCCATATCTGAGCTCATCTAAACTCTGATACCCTTTGGTCAAGAGCACTGTGGTTAATCACCCCATTGGATTTGCCCCAGGATAGAAAGAAAATACAATGGATAGACACTTGGACAATAAAAACATTATTATTATGACAAAATGTGTAACAGCACTTAATCTGCTCATCTCTCTGTGGTACTCAGCATGGTCTAAACCCTCCATCTAAATAAGACTTTTAATACCTTTTTTCTGACATTGCTCACCCATTGCAACATTTTTTTTTCTTTAATAAACACATAAATTAAAGTATCTCACATTTTCTCTTCGAATTTTTGAAACGTGAAGAACAGAAAGGTGCCGTATCTTCAGGCAGGTTTTCAAACTCCCTGTTCCCATCCAAGTGTGCCCGGTCCTCCCTCCCCCTTCTCCTTCCAAAGGAACGCATTCCTGCAGGACTTGAGCTGAAGCGGCTTCGTTGTTTTCAGCGTGCCCTGCCAGCCCGCAGCCCATGCCATGACACAGCATTCCTCCCGCTTTGTTCGGGCTGTGCCACTGGGAGCTGACCTTTCGCAAAGTGGCATTCGTGCCTCCCCGAGACAAGGGGCCTCGTTGAGTGCAGTCAGCTGAGGCCGCAAGTTTGAGGCACGGACGTGAGTGGGGTGTGGAGCCGTGAATCCCAAAAGGAGTTCCCCCCTCCCTTGGGGGTGTAGGGCTTGTTTTGCCCTGGATCTGGCCTTGGGCAGGGGTTGCACCTTTGAGGCGGCCAGAGGGAGCAAAACCCTTCCTCCTTGGAGCTGAGGGGCTGCTGTTTACCTTGGCATTTTTAGGGGACAGGCAGTGTGGGGAAGACTTCTCCAAACTCCGGACAGACGCCCACCCTGTACCCGTGAGAGGCTAGCACAGATTTTTTTTGTCTGAAATGGGATGAACACACATGGGATGTGGCACGTGCTGTCTATTTTTCCTCACCAGCGTCTGATTTAGGGCTTGACTTCACCGAAGGCAGCAGAAGAACCCCCACTCACTTCAGTAAACCTGAATCAGGGCTGCAATATAAAGCATTCTGCGGCTTATGAAGTATAAAAGCATAAGAGTATGTTTGTTAATTAATCAGTGCTGATACATCTTTAAATTAGCAGCAAATGCTCTTTTAAAGCCATCACAGGGAAAAATTTTCACAACAAACCATCCTCTCTGCCAAAGGAGGCAGCTTTTGCTAATAGAGGCGTGTAGGTGTTAGCTGGAAAGGAGAACCAAATAGTAAATGTTTGCTTTCTACTTAGCGAATGTCTGTCATAGCCCTGCTAAGTAGCCAGGAACAAATTATGTGTGAAACTCAGCATCTCTCTCCCTCTTTCTCTCCTGTGATTGATATTTGCTTATGCAGCCCAAGTCCTTAATTTAATTAACAGGAATATGCTTATTTTACAAATTATAACCTTGTAATCTCCTTAGCAGGAAAAAAAGGAGCGTTTTTACCACAGGCTATTCTTCGTTGCGCATCGTCTTATTACCAACATTGTCATGGCCTTCTATTTCTTAAAGAAAACCTATATTAGACTTTCTGATTGTTTCCACTAACTTCCAGGTGGATTTTATTTACAGACATTTTATGGGAAAGCCGCAAAAATCTCCTGAAGCTGTGTGTCACTGAACAAACTTCTAGAGTAGCTCAGTTTTTTAACTGCTTGTGTCAAATATAAAACGCATTAGCGCTGATTGTTTCTAACATTTTCTCTAACAGAATTATTGAGCGGATTTGCTCCTAGTGTGACCATTTTGAACAAAATTGTGAACTGTAAACTCCAGTGAAATCTCACAGATCCCCATGAAAGGTGAAAAAGGAACAGGTGCTGATAGGTGGCAGAGGTATTTTTGAGTGGGTGTATGTATTGTGTACATCTACAGACGCATTCACAGAGCTGTGGCTGTTGTGTTTCTGTGATCCTGTATGAAGAACATTGTGCTGGATCTGCCTTAAACGTGGATTTATGATTGCCAGTTCATTCACTCTTCCCTTTTATCAAGGAATATATCCTTCAGTGCACTCCCACCACCAACACAAAGAGGTATTTTTATCGATGGTCGCACGCAGAGGTAATTCTGTTAACACAGCACCCTGTGCAGGTGAGTGCCCGACTGTCCCTGGCAAACCTGCAAAGGGAGTGGGGCTCTCTGCACGATCATGTTTGATGCCCCTATGATTAGAATCAGAACAAATTGGCAAGGCAGGTGCATGTTTGCTTCCATATTTTCCTTCATTAACTCCTGGAGAGTGCAAACAATGAATAAATGCAAACTTGCACCGCGTCATCTTCCAGAAATCTAATGGAAAGAAACCTCAGATTTATGTCATGAGGAGAAGGGAATGTGGTAATTTTCAATCTGCAACTCTGACACCCACACGAACACCCACAGCTTTTTATTAAATGTGTATCTGGTCCTTATTTCTGCATCTGCTCACCTTTCTGTGAGAGTCAGAAGATGATTACAGCAGGATATTTTCATGACTATTAAGCTCAAATTCAGTGTGGGCCATCCAGTGACTGCACTGGTAGCCTTATTTCTTTTCTGTCATCATTGAGCAGAAGAGCGTAACTTATTTTAAAATGAAGCTTTAAACTAATAATGTAGCGTACGCTTCCAAGCACATGCCTTCCCTCATTCTGCGAGGTCACTGCTTCGCTCTCACCTGACTTGCAAGCACAGAATACCAGGAGATCCTTTTTGCAGCAGTTCCACCTGAACAGATATTCAGTGATTTTTCAGCCTTTATTCACAAAATGCTTTAAATATTTTGTTCCTGCTCTTCATTTTGCGGGATATGTGTGACTAAGAGTAAGCTGAGGCTTACAGGGTCGAAATTAAATCCTAATGGTAGGTGATAATTATTTTATTGGAGTCACCCAGGTTGCATAAGAGGACTTTGTTTAGAAGTGTAATTACAGTCCTATTTCTAATGTGAACATTGCCAGGGTGGTATTTATTTGATAATAAAAAGTGTAAAAGCCCAAGACTGAAATGAAACATCTGAATTTTTAACCTCAGAGAATATTTTGATAGACTTTCATCACATTAACCTTTGTGCTTGTATTTACTCCTTTAATCCATATTTTGGACTAAGATACATTCCAAAATGATAACATTTTCTGAATAAGCTCTGGTCTAGTACACCCTGAGGAATAATCACGTGAGATCATCTTATTGCGTGAAGTCACATTCTTTGCTATTTACTAACCATTAATCCAAAATATCACTTCCATGAATTATTTGCCAATGGTGTTTTATGGCTACAGTACCCATTATATAATTTAAATCGTATATCTCTGTTTATATGCATATTTAAACGAACAAAACAAATAGCAGGAATTAATTTTAAACAAATCACTGCCTTGGATGCGACTAGTATTTCTAAAGATTTGCAGAAGACGCTGAATTTCTGACCCTCGAGGTCAAAGACTTTCAGTTTAGCTTACTCTGTGATTTCTCGGGCTTCCATTTATAGGTCTGACTTCAGCAGCAATCAAACTCTTTCAAACACAATCGCTATCAATCCCTATTGAACACAAAGCCACGCGAGATGGCCATCTATATAGATATCCTTCTGATGAAAACACGCTTTGCTGTGGTTATTCCGTCGGGGCATGGGACTATCACAGCTATATTTATAACTTACAAAGCTCCATAAATACTGGAGTGCTTTTCCTTTACCACCCTAAGCGTGCTAAAAAACCCTGTGCTGAAATGCCCATGCTGTGATTGCTACAACAGATACAACCCAGTAAATCACAGCTGATAACTTATCAGGGAGCACAAACAGCTTAGTTTCTATTCTTTTCTGGCTCGTAAGCAGACACTCGCTGTTCTAGTTCTCCTTCCATCAGGGTTTGTGACTGGTACACCTTGCTCTTCAGAGGGATGACTAGAACTCCTCACAGGCTGAGCTTGGCCATGGCTGGCTGAAAGCTTGTTTGGTCACCTCTGCAGCCCTGAGATGTGGGGAAAGAAACTGCAGAGGGCTGAGGGAAAGGAGATACGTGGGTCAAAATGAAATACAGGTGAGTCAGAAGCTCTGCTAAGCTGAACAGAAGAATTTAATGCAGATGATGAAAACTAAGGGCAGATACAGATACTGACCAGAGCAGTTAGAAAGAGTTTGAAACTTAAAAGGGGTCGATTCAGGCTAAATATGAGGAGGTACTTTTTCGAAATGGCAGTGATGAAACACTGGCACAGGTTGCCCAGAGAGGCCGTAGATGCCCCATTCCTGGAAACTCTCAAGGTCGGGTTCGACAGGGCCTTGAGGAACGTGGTCTTGTTGAAGATGTCCTTGCTCATTGGACTAGATGACCTCTAAAGGTTCCTTGCAACCTGAACCATTCGGTGATTCGGTGATTCTGTGATTCAGTGAAAAGAAACCCATCCTGACAAGAACATAGCAGGCAGTCCATGCACATTAACATCTGCAGGAGCAAATCCGAGTCACGGGTTGGATGCAGGTATGAGTCGCTCCCATGTTGACAGAGTTTGCATCACTGCTCTTCTGACCCGTGCCAGCAGGCAGGTCCAGGTCCATGCTTGGGTTAGGCTTAAGTGTCTTTGGCCTTAGCATGGTGCACAAGCTCTCCAGAATAAAATCTAACAAAAGATTTCAAGGAGTAGAAAAATTGGGAGAGAAATGGACGGCGATCGGAGAGAACACAGCCGAAAGACATCGGGAAAGGTGATAGAAAATCAAAAGAGGAGTATGCGAATGTGTCAAAACAGGATGCGGGAGAAGGAAGGGTGTTGACTTGGATGGGGGATGGTTCTGGGCATGATGTGGGGAGGAAGCCGGGCACAGGCAGGGCCTCTGGGGAAAGGCAGTGCCAGTCACCCTGCCCTGGCAGAGGAAGGTCAAAACCCAGGCAAAGAGCAACCAAGGTAATCTTCCCTCGGGGCCGTGGAAAAGCTGTAATAAATTGCAGCTAAAGTTATGGCTGTTGGCAGGTCATTCCTGCCCAGGTTCCTGGAGCAAGCACCGCAGGAGACCCGCGGTCATCGCACGGGAGTAACCCTGGGGCTGCAGCGCCTGTGCCCGGGGAGATCAGCCCTTATCTCAGGGCTCATTGAAGGAAAGGCACCGACAGAAAGACACTCTGGCTCCAGAGTGGGAGCACACAGGGGAGATAGGGAGCTAACTGCCCGGGTTAATGTGTAACTCCTCGTGGCTGATCTCCTGCTCACGGCAGAGTCGGGGTGCCTCAGAGCTGGATTCGGGATGGAAGGCGAGCACTGAGGAGCTGTTACATGCCCTTTCCCAGAAAGGGGAAAGGTTTGGAGCACAGTGGTCTCCCTCCCTCCAGGAGGAAGAGGAGAGGGGTGTCCAGGCCTGGCAGAGCCTTGGTACTCACTTTTGGTAGAGGAGCTGAGCCTTTCCTGGCTGCTGGGCCTGCCCTGCCACGGGGCCAGGAGGGGCTTGAGATGGGAAAGGGCCATTATAGTGCTGGGTTTTAGTGTTGATAGTGGGCGTTGGGAGGCACTGGAGCAGCCTTGGCTTGCTGATGAAGGAGCCCTGAGAATGGCATCCATCCCACTGTGCTGCTCAGCCACGAGCCAGCCTGGGACAATCCCCACTCTGGACAGGGAACAGAGCAGGGATCCAGTCACCGTCTGGCCAAGAGAAAGCGTTTATAAAAGGTTTGTCCCCCAAAAGCTCCAGAATTCTCCTCACGGGTGAGCCCTCAAGCTTGCCAAGCAGCCAGAGGTGCATGGCTGGACATTCCTTCTAATCCTCTTTAAGGAGACCCCCACAAGGTTGGGGCCTCTCCCGTCTCTCAGGGATGCTCATCCCGCAGGTGGTGCTTCTCATCTCTTTCTTCTCCCCGTCACCCTTCCCCTCAGTGACATCCAACAGCTCTGTTGGCCCCAGCCAGCACTACAAACACCTTTCTTGAAGGCACTGGAAGCAAACAGATGTGGCTGCAGAGATAATGAAAAAGTATGTAAATAGTAGCTCCCCAGAAACCCCCCAGTCTTACCAAGTGGCTTTGACACTTGCCAAATACCTTTAAGCTGATAAAGATCTGATTTGTACTTCAGAGGTAACCTAATTAGCAACCAGTTTGAATCTGGAATATGTTAATTGGTACAAACATCACTAAATCACTTTCTTTAGCCTACATGGAGCAGTGTGAATGAACGATAGTGAAGGTCAGCACAGCCTGGGGAGCCGTAGAGGATGAGTACTCCTGTATCCACCCAGAATAAAATAGTATGATTAGTAATAAAATGCACACGTACACACACAGAATGACACTAGAAGTTACCCAAGGTCAATCCAGCACTCAGAACTTAAGAAAAACTCGATTAAACCTGCTTTGAAACCAAAATCTGGTCATGCACCACCTTTTTTTGTCAGGAGTCCTGCCTCCTTCAGTGCCCAGTACAGAGGCTGTTCAATAAATGAGCACCCATTCCTCATTTTATTTTGTTCAGCCCCAAGCTAACTGACCTCATGCTCTTGCAAACCCCAAATCTTCATGTCTCACAAATTTTGATATATTAATGAACGTATTTTGAAGACTGTTTATGACAGCTTGGAAACAAGGAGCTGAAAGAACAGGGATATTAGTGTCAAAAAGTTGGATTAATGTAAACTGCCTGGGTTCAAAGCTTCCTGGCATGATTTTTTCATAGTGCTTGTCATTATCAGTCGTTGATACTCACCACACACCCACAGCTGAGTTAAGCTTTGGGTGCTCACTCTCTTCCTCACACTTCATGGAGTCTGAGTATTCAGGAAGGAAGAGCTGGACTTTGCTGTTGCTCACCCTGGAGAAGAGAAGGCTCCAGGGAGACCTTAGAGCCCCTTTCAGTACCTAAAAGGGGTCTGGAGGAGATGGAGAGGCACTTTGGGCAAGGGTACAAGGTGGTAGGACAAGGGGGAATGGCTTTAAATTGAAAGAGGGCAGGGTTAGATGGGAAATTGGGAAGAAATTCTTCCCTGGGAGGGTGGTGAGGCCCTGGCACAGGTTGCCCAGAGAAGCTGTGGCTGCCCCTGGATCCCTGGAAATGTCCAAGGCGAGGTTGGATGGAGCTTGGAGCAACCTGGGGTAGTCAAAGGTGTCCCTGCCCATGAGGATGCTGAACTGGATGGTGTTTAGAAGCACAAAATCACAGAAAGCTTTGGGTTGGAAAGGACCTTAAAGCTCATCTCATTCCAACCCTTTGCCTTGGGCAGAGACACCTTCCACTATCCCAGATTGCTCCAAGCCCCATCCAACACGACCTTGGAACTTAAGATGAAAATTACAATGTCTGCAAGCGACGTTGTTTTGCTTTAAGGGGTTGTTTGCCTGACGTGGCTGGCTGCAGACACTTCTTAGAAGATACCTTTAAGTAATCAAACTTTTAAACCAAATGGTTGAGAGAAATATTTCTTGTCTGAAGTCTGGAAGTCATGACTTGTGCGCGAGGGACAGAAATTGTGCTGTGCCCCTCTTCTGCATGTTGTACTTCCTGATAGCAGCTTGGCATAACGATTTTGCACTGTGCCATCCATTTTTAGATTATTTAGTAGAAGGAGAACTGGGGTGGTTTTGTTTTGGTGGGGTTGTTTGGGTTTTTTTTTTTTTAGCTTCAGACTGGCTTTTCCACATTAAAAATCTGTTCTTATCTGTGCTTGGCAAGCAACAGTACTTTGTGCCATATAAAGGGAGCTGCAGCCTTTCAGGGAATTCCTTTTAACTTTCTCGCTGCGGTGCTCGCTAGTCATTATCAAAAGCCTCTTCAGCCCTTAGCAGAGTGCCTTTAATTGGCCACTTGCATGGTCAGTTCACAGGCTGCGGTGGAAACCAAGTGGTAAAGTGTGAACAACCGACTCTGGCACCATAAACTCGGTGACCGCTCTGAAAAACCCGTGGCTATTTATATACAAGGCAGTGTTTTGTCATGCTGATTTTTGTTAGCGCAGTTTAGATACAGACAACCTGGGAGATGTCACGGGTGAGTCACAAAATGCTAAGCACGGGCTGTGTAAAACGGGCAAGGCTGCAAATTAGAGATGGGACTTGGAGTCTCTGTGTTTCCCCTGGCAAGCAAGGGCACAGTGTAGGGCCAGGCTGGCACGGCTCCCCTTCTGGTTATCCCACAGGCTGGATCATCCCTGGGTGGAAGGAAATCTGCCTGGCTTACAGAATCCATCCTCAGGAAAGGTGTTTGGATGTTCTGTGCAGATAAGTGTTCGGTAGATGGCAGGAACATTGGCCATGGCAGTGCTCTCAGTGGTCTCAGAAATGTTGCAGCCCGCGACGTATCAGTGCCTTCTTTTGGAGGGTTGAAATTGATTTTTACCTTCAATGCACGCATTTTACTGCCTCAATAGGTAATGTGAGGAAAGCTCACCCCTGGAAGTGTTCAAGTCCGGGTTGGATGTGGCTTTGAGCAGCCCGGTCCAGCGGAAGGTGTCCCTGCCCATGGCAGGGGGTTGGAATGAGGTGGCTTTTAAGACCCCTTCCAAACCAAACTATTCCATGATTCTATGAATCCATGATTCTATGATTCTGTGGTTCTGTGGTTCTATGATTCTGTGATTCTATGATTCTATGAAAGCTGGCTTAGCAATGGAGCAAAAAATGGATGATGCCAGCGGCGCAAAGTTTCTGCAGAGTGCTCTGTGACACCTCAAGCTGCTCCGTCCGTGGTGGCCCTTATATTTTTCTGGGGGTAGAACACATGTGCAGCACCAGTACTCCAGGTCCTATGAGCCTGCAAAGCTACTGCTCTGAAATCTCGCCTTCCTAACAGCCAAGCCTTAGGATTTATCTCCAGTGTTAAAATTATAGTTGACAAAATTTCATCCCCAAGGCTGAAAAAATTTTTTATCCCTGGCAACCTTTTGTTATAATTTTGGCAGTGATAAATTTGTGTTTGTTCTTTTTAGAACACTGTAAACAAAAAAGTTAATTATGAGAAATTGTTATGTCTGCCTGCCTATTTATTCTGGCTCTATTCATAGCAGCATTAAATATGCTGCAGCTATACTTGTGCAGTTATAAAAACTCCACCTGTGCCACGTATTTATAGAGCCTGTACAACTTTAGAGAGAAATTGCCCTTGTTCAGAGCGAGGGCACCGGACATTCCCAGCTCATCCATCGCCTTCTCCTTTCTAGGAACAGAAAAAAGAGCATCACTCAGTGGAAAATGAAGAAGTCTGTATGGTGGGGTCTGGATTTCTGGTTTTTTATGGCCCTTACTGAGCTGCACAAACTCCCTTTGCTGTCAGGGTGTGGGAAATCAAACCTGAATGTTGTTGTCTTTCCCATTTTGAAACCTTTCCTAATCCTAGGAAAGGGGTAAAACTGGAAGCACAGAAATGGGACATTGTGTGTTCATGTGTGTGCAAGTGCACCTGTGTGAGTGTTTACAAATAAAAGTTGTGCCAAAGAGTCACAGAGCCATTAGGGTTAAAAAATACCTCCAAGATCATCAGGTCCAACCTTCAACCAGACACCACCACGTCCCCTAAACCATATCACAAAATGCCACATCTACTCATTTTTTGGACACTTTCAGGAACAGTGACTCCACCGCTTCCCTTGGGAGCTTTGACCACTCTTCCAGTGAAGAAATGTTTCCTAATCCTGCCATATGATGTCACACAGCCCTCCAGATTTCTATACATTTGTACTGAGTATGAACACCAATTGCAAAAAGATCCTGTCCCAAACCGAACAGGTTCCTTCCATCGGTGTTGTCACACTTCACAGAGAGAGCAACCAGCGCTCACTGGAGCCCAAACCAGGCAATCAGGTTTGTTTGTGAGATTAACAACGAGCAACATAAACCTTGCAGCTCATTTGTGCCTCTGACCATCAATTTCGGGTGCTGCTATTGTTAATAACCAGGGAAACAACGCGAGTGGGAGCAGCAGAGTGTGGCAGATGCAAGAGTGCGTATCTGTTACCGAGCTTGGAGCTGGGCTTTCCTGGACAACGTCCAGCTTTGGCAGGGGGAACTTTAGCTGAGTAAGAAATCCAGGCTGTCAGTCCTGGAGTAGCTGGCAAAGGTGCAAAGGCTCCCCAGGCTTTGGGAAAGTGAAATAGCGTTTATTTTTTTTTTTCCCCTTTCCTCGCAGGATGCGTTCCATTATGAAGAGTTAAAAACCAGCACCAGGGTGTCATGCATTGTAAACGTTCATCATTTATTATGCATTTAAGTGTGCACAGCACATACACCACAGTCTTGAACAGCACCTGTATAAAACTACAGACAGATTCTGGTAAATGGTGACAGCTCATACCACGTAACATTGTTATCAAGGTTGCACCACGATATTTAAAAGTTACAACGACTACCTCTGAACATATCTCGTGTGAGGCCGTTGGTTGTGGATTTAATGGAGTGAAAAGTGGCAAAGAAGAGCCATTCCCAGAGAGAAGCTTTGTGGTCTGATTTTGCTATCTGAAATCTGGAACAAACTGGATTCAGTTGTCAGAGGTAGTGGTGATAAATACACAATGATTACCCACATATAGAAAACATAGAAAGGACAGAAAATTCCCAATTTTACAGAAAAAAAAAATCCCTTAAAAATCCTTAGGCGTGACATCTCCTTTTCCTTAATTATTTTTGCTATGAGGGCAGCTACCTTAAGGTCTGGTCCTGGTCTGCTCTGATCTTACTGAACTTTGGTGAGCAGAGTTTGTCTTCAAGGTCATGTGTAAGTAGAGGATACAGGCAGGTCTATACCATTACAATGGAACAAAGGCTTTTGTGTAGGAATGTAAAGAGGAGAAGAAAAAAAGCTGAACTCAGAGATTTGTGTGTAGTCAGAAATAATTAGTTTAGCTCGGAAGATGATCTGTAAACGTCCTCTAAGTCATCAAACATTGTGGTTAGTCCTGGTTCCCACTTAACATATTGATGCCCCAAAGGTGAAACATCTTTTAAATAAAAAAAAAAAAAAAAAAAAAAAAAAAAAAAAAAAAGGAAAAAAAAAAAAAGACACATGAATCCTTTTAGTGATTCCCCCATAATCAAACCTATCTTTTCCTTCATCACCTTAGAGACATGAGTTACACTTGCAAAATATATAAGGAAAAATATAGGGTTACTTGATGACGATACAGTACTGCAGCCTGACAGCTGCCTGCAAATATTTTCACCATGATTACCCTTACTAAAAGTAAACCACTGGGTAAAGATAGCTCAAACGTGACAAGGCTCAAATAGGATGCAACCAACTCTATCCTGAATACTTTTGGCTACATATGGAGAAAAAGAGACGTTTGGGATTATGATTGTTCCCCAAGGCCCTCCTCCAGAACTTTAAACCCGAGCAGGAAAGCGGGTACCTTCCTCCCATGCAGAATTTGTTATGAGACTGGCTTTGAGAGTTAGTGAGGTAGAAATTAATCAACTTCGTCAGGGAATGAGACAGAAAAAAAAGCAGCATATTTCTCCTTCCAAATACTGCAGCAAAAATAATAAATAGTACAAACCAACCTCGATTCCTCGTCATCAATCTAAATTCTTTCTGTGGAGCTTGTGTTTGCTACAAACCAGCGAACGCTTTTGCCTTGTAGAAAACTTAGGAGTGTTACAGAGCTCCCCCCACTTTGAAAAATGAATGTTGTCTCCAAATATGAAAGGGAATTTGGTTGGAGTGGAGTGGAGCTGGTTCATGGTAGCGTGTTCCACAGGGCGTTTGCTGGGGGAGGGACGGACACGTTATTTTTTAGCCTCATGCCAAGCAATTGTACCAAATAAAAGCTCCCCTTAAGGGCAACAGTTTATCCAAAGAGAAAACCCCAGCCCCAGCCCTGCTGAGCCGACAGAGGTGTTTCAGCCTCTCCGAGGAGATGGACTGCAGGGAAGTTCAAAGTTCAGCGCTGGCAGATCTAAAAACAGACTTGCGGGGTGGCTGTGCAGCACCGCGCTCCCCGTGCCGGGGTAAACCGATCCCGTTGCGGTGAAATAGCAAAGGGGATCAGGCACCGTGTGTGGCTCCACTCTGGCCTCCCACCCAGGCACCTCCTGCTCCCGGGCCTGGAGCTGCGCTGGGAGTCACCGGCGGTGTGGGAAACGCGCAGGGGAGGACAAAGCCGCCATAAAACCCAACCAACCAACCAACCAACCACAGACTTGTACAGCAATAAACACCGAACAACACACAAACAGTGCAAAACGTTGGAAGAGAGGAATTGGATGTCACCGGGCTTAGGACATGGAGTAGCAGCACACCTGTGATAACTCAGAAACTGAATTAAATAAACCACGAAGCCGAAGACTTCTACTGTTGCACCGTGAAATGAAAGACCTTGGTTTGGAGGTTTGTTTTGTTCTCAGAAATTAAAAAA